>BGPR01009973.1:5059-17363 GCA_013235015.1 Araneus ventricosus | reverse complement strand
CATCATTATTTATTAAACTTCATTATTCTACAATATTAAAAGAAATCCTTATCCGCATCATTATTCATTACACTTCATCTGTATTTAATATTATAGAATTTTATCAAGGACATTTTTTTTCTGAAATAAATACCCTTGTTGTCAGTTGGTAACAAACTGTTTTTAGCCATAAACCATACTTAGAACAAGATAGGATTTTTCAAAGTATTTTTCCCATTTTTATTCAAGAAATGAAAGTCAAAAACATTTTTAAATAATTTTTTTAAAAAAAATAGGGCTTTTAAGGGGTAAACAAAGTCATAAGTAACGGGGTTAAGTATATTTATAGGCTTCAATGCTATAAAGCAAAAACAATCTAATTAACCGCTTTAACTCTTTGGGACACGAAAGATAATAAGATGCATAATTATACTGTTCAGCAACGGATTCCGAGACTACCACTTTTGGACGATTTTACACAGGAAAAGGGCATTAGCCAATGAGTCATATGAGCGCAATTCCGGAGTTCTTTGTCAGATCACGCTCAGTAAAATGTAAACATCACCCTTCCGTTCTTCACTTTCCCCCTATTTTGGTGAAAATAACTCCGCCCGGCGCAAAAGTGCGAAGGGTTTCCGAATCCGTTGCTAAACAATACACGTGTGAGTGTAAAGAATGATCTAACGCTTTAGGAAGCTGAAAAATATTGTTATTAATTTGTTTCAATTCCTAAAAATTTATCTGTGTTTTTCTATTATATGGCTTTTATAATAAGTGCTATTCAACAAGAATGCATAAAAGATGCATCATTCAGAGTGGTTCAGGAAATGACCCATCTTATTTCAAGGAGTTTTAAATGATGATAAATATCCGCAAGGTTTTTTGTACCAGTATTAAAACCCTGAACCTTTTGGATCGGAATCTATAATTTGATTCGGCATAGATTATATTTCCTTTAGAAAATTGCGTTTAATATTAGGTTTGGAATTTTTGCAAGAATGTTTCTCATCATCTGAAATGCATGAATGCTTATTTCTCCCTCCGGAATGTCAACCTGTAATTTAAAATCAAAACGTTGAGTCGGCTCTCTTGGGTATTGAATAAATGAATGCTAATTTCTTTAGTGTTTAAATCTATTGTTTCCTGTTCAGAATGTGAACGTGATTGTCGCAGTAACTTTAATTTGGATCATTCCATGTGTCTTCGTAACACGAAATCATATTCGAATGATATAAATTCTTATTCAAACCACCATTCAATTTCAGAACCACCCTAACCATACGCCAAAATCCGAAAATCATCTAATTTTTGGAACATTCTTTCAAATTGATTCAGATCAAAACATTTTGACTATCCCCAATTAGTCAATCACTAAAATAGCTGTGCAGTGGATAGATGACAACAAAAACTCGTTCGCTTGCACTATCATAAAAAAAAATCCTCGAAAAAAAGGAAAAGGTGTGGTGTATTTATATTAGACATTTTTAAAAATTGAATAAATTATTTAAAATAGAATATTTTCAATGAAATGCTTCAAATTTAAATGGATTTCTAAATTGTTTTGTTTTATAGTATTAAGCACGCTTTATCGAACTCTTTTCACATCGCAATAACTAATGCGTAGGAGCTAATTTCGGCTTGAAACCAATAATTTCACAAGTCTTGCTATACATTATACTTCTTACAGCACTATTTTCATTTCATGATAGCTTTGGGATTTTGCAACTATGTTCCTCATAGCCTGAAAGCTAATTTCTTTGCTGCTTGGATCAATGGTTCTCCATTTAAAATGAAAGCAGTAGCTTTAATTCTAGTCATTCACCGCGTCACGCAACCAATTCGAATGGAAAGTATTCTTATTCAGAACATTGAGAATATTGCCTAAAGCCTAGGCCAGAACGAGGCAGAAACAAGTTTCTCTTCGATGTTTCTCCCTAATATCCTCAAGTAATTCCAAAACCACCAAAGCCGCGTGCCAAAAACCGAACCCCACCTAATTTCTTGGAACATTCTTTCAACTCGATTCACATCGAAACATATTGCCTACCCCCAACTGAAGCACAGTCAATCGCTAAAATAGCTACGCCAGCTACTACCATGTCCTTCCATTTCGCACTGGATAGAAAACAACAAAAACTCGTGCATTTGCACTGTCATAACAAAGGAAGTGAATGGGGGAAAAAATCCCTAAAAAAGGGAAAAGTCTCGTGTATTTCTATGAGACATCGCTTCCTTTTCTAGGGAAGTTATTCCTTTCTATTTTTGTTCGTCATGGAAAAGTTTTTCTATTATTCCCGAAGACATTTTGTTTCTGAAACTCGTCTAGAGCCTTTTAAGCAAATGATTTCCCCAGCAAAATACATATTCGCCCATATCTTTTATTATTTTTTCTTGTTCCCTTCGTTTAATATTTTACCCTTTTTTTTCAGGGTAGAGTTCATTCTTCCATCCAACTTTTATCCTCTTGGACGCTCTCAAAAACCGTTATTTTCGGATTTGTAGTTGCTTTCTGGAATGTGTGTGTACTTTCTTTTGTTTGTTTCATTCTTTTTTGCATTTCTAGTTGCTAGGAAAAAATTCGCTTCGGGAATATTTTATTTATCAATTTATATCCTTTTCGGATTTTTTTTCTTATGGGTGTTTTTGCGATGCGACTTTGTCTTTTTTATTATTTTAGAGAAGGCAGAATCAAAAACTTTTTATTTTACTTTTGGGAGTTTTTCATTCCTTTTGTAGATCTGGCTGCTTTGTTCTCGTCTTTTTTCCTTCCTGTCGCTGTTGTTATTGTCGTGTAGATATTCCAAGTCGTAGAATTTCTACGAAGTTAGACGAACCTCCGCAAAATCAATACAAATGCTGGATGCATCCAGACAGTTCAATGCGAAATGATTTTCCAATAATACGAAATATTGATGTTATCGCCAAGTTCTTAAAATATCAATACATTTCCAAGTATATTAGTTTCACTAATTTAAAGCAAGGACAAATTTATTTTAAAAACTCCTTAAAAAGGCAATCATAGGTTTAACCGTTTCGACCCGACTTTTGTATGATTAAAATTTAACCTTCCAGCGGGCGCGCGTCGTAATTTTACGACACAATAAGTTTCTTCATTTTTACCCTTGCAGTTGTATGTTACTTCATTATAGTAATAAGAGACACATCAGAAGAGCAAATCCTTTCATCCAGGGTGAAAATTAATTTTCATATTATTTGCAAAATCTAAAATTATACTGAAATCAGAGAAAGCAATGAGATTTAACACTATTATTTTCTGAAAAAAGTATTAAGTAATAGATAATAAAAAAATAGTATAAGACCAACTAAGATTGTACAACAAAGACCTTCTTCTTAGTTTCTTATCATTATCCTTGCATTCGAAACATTGAACTCTTGCCAGAGAGTGACGCTTACAAGTATCTTATGCAATATTGTATCGACTGTATTTCATGGATTTTGATGGTCGTTTCATTTCTTTCAAACAGAAACCACGAGCTCTTTTTCTCAATGCTGGTTGCTGTTCAATTGCTTTTTCGGGTTGCGATGAATAATTTAGATTTAAAGACATGGTAATGTCATACGGCGAAGATAAGATTTTTTTCAGTTCGAGTAATGAGGTATTTTCATAAGACTGAGGTTTTTCAGGAAAATTCTTCGTCTTGGTGTATTATTGGCAGGCTTATTACATATTAAATATTTTTGACAATTTTAAATGAAATATTAAATCTCTGTAATGCGCATTGGATATATGATTATGAAACTGAAACGTTAAGACGAAAAACAAAATTCAAATTGCACGAGCGGGCGCGAGTCGTAATTTTTACGACAGAAGCATAAATCAGTATGAAATCACCTTGAAACTCGGACAAACCCATTTAATCCTGGAGAGGGGTCGCATGAAGGAATAGATATATGGCCTTCATACAGTTTTGACTCCGAATGTGAGAACAGGGCATGAAAAATCCCGTTTGTCGTAAAATTTGCTTAGGCGCGCCCGCTGGAAGGTTAACTGTGAAAAGTAGGTTAAAAGTAATTTCAGATTTACAAAATGTAAAAGTGGGGTTAATTTACCCAATATGGGAATGCAATGTAATATCTGGGGCATATATGCCTATAAGGGCCGGAAGTTTTAAGGGGCTATAGGACCATTAACACCGAAAAAGCAACTGAGAAGCAGCAAAAATGCGTCTGTTTATAACGTAATAAATACTAAAAGGATTTAATAGACTTTTTTACCACAGGTACATAAGACAGGTTCCTTTCTAAATTTAAATTTCAAAGTCAGTGTAATAGTTTTGATTATTGCAAATGAAGTAAACCAATTTTAAATAAGTTTCCCAACATGGATTTCTCTTGCGCACAAGATTTTAAAGAAACAATGGTATAAAAATTCCCTCCAAAATAGCATAGCTTGAAAATAATGCAATAGGGTAAATGTCCAGATACGTTTTAATTATTTTTCTGGAGTTAAAAAAGTGATAATACCTTTTTCCTAAAAATTATAAGTGAGATACCAAGCTCTGGATACAAACCATGATGCAAAATCTCTTGATTTTGCATTACAGTTTGAAATCTATTTGATTATGGTTCAGAAAATTTAGAGATTTGTTGTTGCAACTTTTTTTGTTGAGTATCTTTTTAATATAAGTTTGATAAGTTATTTTAAATAAAAAAAATATTAATCTAGCTCTGAAACTTAATTTTTCTTCGTAGTTATTGTAAGTCCTCTAACTGAGAGTGATGAATTTATGTGTGTTGCGTGAGCCTAACTAACTTAGCAAATTTAGCAACTATGTACTTGAAATCATTCCATTTTGCTTCTTCTTATATATAATAAAATTTTACACACAGGATAATCACTGGGAATTTATTGATTTTCTAGTTTTATGCTACTCATTGTGAACAGCTTGTGTATTTATGCATGACATGTTTTATTATTCGTTCTTGAATCTCAATTTTATCCTTTTCAGTTACATAAAAAGTTATACACAAATTTGATTTTCGTTGCTGTGATATATCAGTAGCTTAGAAGATTTGCCAAACAAAAATTGGAATTAATAGCTTTTTAAAATTTACATGAGGAAAATTCCAGTCTACAGTTTCAAATAGAATAAATCATTATTTAAATAACAATCTTAGAATGGTTTTTATGAAGAGTCGTCAAACAAAAATTGGAATTAATAGCTTTCTAACAAAGAATATTTCGACAGAAGGGTTTTAAGATAGAATATATAGAGAGAAAATTTTGCTCTCCTTTTAAAATTCTTTTTTGAAAAAGAGAGGAAAATTTACATGGGGAAAATACCAGTCTACAGTTCAAATGGAAGAAATCGTTTAAAAAACTATCTTAGAATGGTTTTTAAGAAGACCCGCCAAACAATAATTGGAATTAATAGCTTTTTATCATAGAATATTTCGAGTGAAAATTTTTAAGATAGAATATATAGAGAGAGGAAACTTTGCTACCCTTTCAAATTATTTATAAAAAATGAAAATTGGCATGGGAAAAATACCAGTTCACAGTTCAAATATAATAAATCATTATTTAAATAAGGATCTTAGAATGGTTTTTAAGAAAATAAAGAATGTTGTAGAATGCGTATTTAAATAGCGATTTTAGAACGTTTTTTTTTAGAAAATGAAGAATATTAGGCTTCCATTTTTAAAAAATGGAACGTTAGTCTGGTGGCATAATTTTGGCTTGGGGATCAGAACGTTACGTTTTCAAGATCAGATTACCACCGACCCCAAATCAGTCGTGTAAATGGACCTCGCGCACTCTAAATTTGATGCCGAGCATAAAAAAATCCACGCGTTGGTATAGCTTGGAAGTTTGGAGAGTGGTGTGCTATCTCACATTTCATTTCAAGTCAACAGGTGACATTTTTTACATTTTAAAAATCACGGAGTATACTGTTCCAGGAAGGTATTCGTGTATATGGTCTTGCCCTGTGCCGTCTTATCCTATGGGCTAGTTGGGCTGTAACCCAGGGGCGCCAATGATCTATGGGTACCTAAAAATTTACTATACTGACTTTAATTTTGAACCAAAAAATTATTTAAGTACAATTTTCAATATGTTAAAATTAAAAATATTAATATGGCCTGCAACTAGAAAGCTATTGATTTTGGAATGTTAATGAACATAAATATGAGTTCAAAAAATATTCGTATAGAGCCAACGTATATTTTTTATACAGGGTTAGCCTAAATGATTCATCGGGTTTCAAAGGACTGTTTATTTACAAGTATACGACCTACAAAGACGGGCGATACATGAAAAGATGCATACACTCATTAAGTTTCTGGTACATACTACAAATGACCAGGTGCAGCTTTTCCGTATTTGCGTAGGAATGCACGCTGAACGCTCTTAACCGAAGAACACTTCGCGTATTCCAACACACAAAACCTCTTCTCCTTCATTGCCGCCATCTTGTAGAGTGCCGCTACAGTCCTGCCATCTAGCGAACAAGCGAGCCACAAGGCGGGCTTTTAAACTTGGGAAGTGTATGTATCTTGTCATGTATCACCCGTCTTTGTAGGTCGTATACCTCTCAATACACAGTGTTTTGAAACCCGATGAATCATTTAGGCTAACCCTGTATTTATAATGTAATCGTTAAAATTAATCATGTAATTATTAGAGGTGGCGGATTATTTTACTAAGTAGTTATTTTCGTCGGACCATAGGTGCTCAAATTTCTAGTTACGGTTCTGATGAAGCTTCAAATTATTCTAGCCCAGAGCGCTCAAATTTGTTAAGGGGACATACGACTCTTAAACCTTGAAAAAACGGGGAAAACTGTCACATTCGATACATTATATCTCTTAAACAATGCAAGTGGCCGCGGTGGCCTAGTGGTAAGGTTTCGGCTTTGGGGCCGGAGGGCTCCAGGTTCGAAACCCGATTCCACTGAAGATCCGCCGTGTATGGGGCCTGTTGCACGCTAAATCCGGTAGTGGCCAAACGTCCTCCCGTTGGTGTGGCGTGGAAGTTTGGAGAAGGGGTGCCAGCTCAGGTGTCGTCCTCGTCATCTGACCGTGGTTCAAAATTACGAGGTTCGTCCCAAAATAGCCCTCGTGTTGCTTCAAAACGGGACGTAAATATAACTAAATCAAACTGAAACAATGCAATTCACAAACTCACTTTCTTTCTAGAAAAATATATGTTCTTTATCTTATAGTACACACATTTTCAAACCTTTATATTGGTATGTATTTTTTAGATAGTAATAAATATGGGTATAATTTTTGGAGAAAAATAAGACACCTTGCGCACATGATTACGGATAAAATATTTGTCTAAACACAATATTTTGGGTTCTTAAGTAATCCAAACAGTGTTTAAGAAAGTGAACCTCAATTTATTAGCAATTAAAATTTAATTTCTTTTTTATAAAACAATTTAAAATAAAAATGTTAAAAATAGTTAAAATTTCAACTTTCCTAACCCCCCCCCCAAAAAAAGAAGGAGGGGGGGGGGGGAGGTAGGTGTAAGAGTGTGGTTCAATTTGTAGAACATAGCACAATACATATTAATTAAAATTTTATGTAAAAACATTCAAATGTTCTTGAGATATCGTGCGTGCAATACCAAAAAACACATTTTGAGATATAGCGTTTTAAAGTTATGGCCATATTCAATGTTTATGTTGAATATCTGATGCATTTTCCTTTATAACTTTCATAATTGTGGGAATTTTTTTAACGCGGATTGTTTTAAATTGTTCAGAAAAGACAGGGAAATAATCTTAATATAAATAAAAGTCATTGTGGGTATGTATGTGGGTGGCTATGTTCCACATCTCCTCCTAAACCAATGGACAGTTTTCAACCAAATTTTGTACTCTTATTATTTAAGACAAGGGGAAGACACTTATGAACTTTTCTAAGTCCAAAAGTTAATTAAACAGGCAGTTTATTTGAAATTAACCGAAACCGTTTTTCCGCCGTAACTTCGGAGCAAACTGTCCGACAAAAAATATTTTTATGACATCTTAAAGTTCAAATTTTTACCTTTTCAATGATAGCAATTTCATTTCTGTGACATTTTCCCTTCGATTGTTATTGATTTTTAAAAGTTCCATAATTTTTAATTTACGTGCAGACGATTTTGAAATAACGAAGATTTATAGCTACTCCGTTGCTAGGCAACGGTTAGACTTTGAACTAATTCACCTTTATTTCTGAAAATTTTGCTTATTTTTATTAATATCCATATAATATAATAAATGCGAAAGTGTGTCTGTTTGTTACGCATTTACGGCAAAACTACCAAACCAATTTGGATGAAAATTGGCAGAGTTGTAGCTTGAAACCCAGGAACGGACATAGGGTAGGTGACATCATGTTAAATTCATTATTTTTGATTACAAATAACAATTAAATAATTAACAAGCGATTTGCGATGAAGATTACTACTTTATTTTTCAATCAACTGTCACGTGATCCTTAAGGAATGCGTAAACAAAATGAAATGTCACGTGATCCTTCAGAAAAGTGCAAGCATTTGAAATAACTTATTTTTAAAGTCAAGCATCACGTGACCTTGCTGAGAAAAGAAATAAATAATTAATTTGTGGAATAATAACTGAAAAATAGACGCCAGGACAGAAAACCAATGATAGATATGATATATTTTCAAGAGTTTTTGGACTAAAATTTAAAAACTAAAGTTAATTATAACTAAATGAAAATATCGTTTAATGTTTACTTAAAATAAGAGCCTAATTTAGTGGAAAGCTTGCCAAAATAATTCTTTATCGCTCTTTTTATCGACATCCAAGATTTGTTTGGCGGTTAAATTTGTAACCAAACAATTTAGCTAATTACAATAGTTCCGTTTCGAATTTTAATGCTTTAAGAGCTGTTTTTAACCGATTTAAATAGAAAGGATTACACAAACCCAAAGAACACGGAATTCAACGTTTTGTTTACTAAAGAAAGAACTTATTCGAGCTTGGCGCTTGATACAGTTGCCAAATAGATTTGGCGATTGCTTAAATCGGAAGGTTACCGGAAAACGGTCTATGAATCCAAAATAAACAAACCAGGATCGTCCATTGACGTATATGATATGGTTGTCAGAGTTTTTAGAATAGGAAGGTATATTTTGTCTTATGTATTCTTTTAAACAGTAGAAGCAGATGACATATAGCATGGTGGATAATATATTCCAAAGAGCAGATGATACCGTTGAGTACAATGATGTAATTTACAGTAACGGAGAATTAAATTAGTTGTCCAATTATGTATTATCAACCGTCAGAACTTTTGATTTCTCCTTTCTACATATAACGAAACATTTACATTCGTGAATTTAAAAAAAGTAGCAATTCAAATTCTTCGCGCACGAAGTCGCGGGTAACAGCTGGTATATATATATTTCATAAAATCGAAAATTTTCGAGATTTAACAGTCGTATGTCCCCTTAAGACAGCCTTGGCCTTGCTTCAAAATTACGAGGCTCATCCTTTAATATTCTTTGTGCAACTTCAAAACGCCACGTTGATCTTACTGAAATAAATTAAATTTAACCAATAACGAAACATTTAACAAAAGATCTACAAGGAAAGGAAAGAGCAAACAATTAATATCAAGGGGGAGGATATAAAAATTATCCTTTGCTTTAACCATGGGGCTGTCCATAAATAATGTCACACTTTTTTTTCAATATTTTTGTCCCCCCCTCCCCCCTTGTCAGAAAGTGTCACACTTTACCATACCCCCTACCTCCTCCTTGTCACATGTCACACTATATTACATAAACACGTACTTGCATTTCAGGAACAAAGCACTACGTTATAGATCACATATCATATTTTATTTTTAAACTTTAGCTATGTGTTTTAATGACATTTGTGAGCATAACAATAATAATGATTATATGTGTACTTATTTTGTATGAAATACGATTGAGATTTACAAAAAAAACCTAATTAATATACAATAGTAATGAAATATTAATATAAAAGAGCAATTGAATATAGTAATATTTTGGAATTTGAAATATTTTGCTTTAAATCTTATCTTTACTTTATGAACAGAAAATACTCTTGAACCGATTGCATTTAGAAGAAAAAAAACGCCTCAATAAGATCAACCTGTTTTTGTGCCTCTACCAGTTCTACCACTCACCCAGGTTGGGGCGACGTATCTTTTGTTGGACGTTTCTAGGGTGTGACAGGGGGAGGTTTTCTTCTAATGGTGAAGAATTTCTGCTCCTACCATATTCTCAGAACCTACCTTGAATGCCTTTTTCGAAAAGAAAGGAACATAAGTGAAAAAAATCACATGAAAGTTGTTTTAGACCCGATTAAAAAAATGCCCTCAAATTCTGGTAATTTCAAAATAACTTCAAAATTTAATCTGCTGATTTTAAATGTTTTTATTTTAACCAAAATGTGTGATGTCACACTTCTTGTTACCCCTCCCTCACCCTTGTCACAAAGTGTCACAATTTCACGAACCCCCTTCCAAGCGTGACATCACTTGTGGACGGCCCCCATACGGAACAATTTTCCCCTGAAAAGATTTTAAAAATAACCCTAACTAAAATTACTCACAGTTAAATTCGTGACTTTGCATGTAAAAATGAATTCTTTCTACAAAACAAATCAATGTTTCCCTTATTCTATCAGTCAACTCCATTAAAAAAGTGAAACTATTGTTTTAGCATGAAAATATCTGAAAATCTTAATAGGAAACGTAAAGACTATCTTTCTATCGAAAAAAATACGATTAATAAAATGAAGTAATGACATACTTTTTACATTTTAAAAGCCATCAAAAATTTTATCTCAAAATAGTTCAAAACTGCACGTTCATCTATCTAAAACTAATTTAAAGGAATAAAGAAAATTTTCAAAAAATTCTACAATATATGTTCATAACAAATATTTAATATCCAGGCAAAACATGAAAAAACTATCTTAAACTTTAATTACTATAGAGGCAAATTTTCACATGAAGGAAATTCAAAATATTTTTTAAATAAATTAATGACTTTAAAATTCATAATTTGCATTTAAAAATGAATTATTTCTTTTAAAATAAATCATTTTCCCAATTCCATTAACCCATCTCATTTAAAGAGTAATAAAAATTGTTTTGTAGCAAAAAATGCATCTGAAAATTTTAATATAAAATGCAAACTGTCTCGTTAAAAAATCAGATAAACGCAAGAAAGTGATGATAAATTTTCAACTATAAAAGCCATAGAAATTACTCTCCCAAAACAGTCATCGTGTAGCCCTAAAACGGACCTTTAACCTAACTAAACTAAACTAAATTATACCATTAAAGGAAACTTTCAAAAAGAACTCTACAATAAATGAAAATAGCAAATATCAAGAAAATGATCGTATGCTTTAACCATACAGAAAAAACAATTCTCCAAAAGGAAATTATAAAAATCTCCCTGGAGAAAATTATTTACATTAATATTCATGACGTTGTATGCTTTCCCGTAAAAATGAATTAGTTCTCTAAAATAAATAAATGATTTCCTTATTCAATCAATACATTCCGTAAAAAGCGAAACATTTGTTTTGTTACAGAAAAAGCATCGGAAAATTTTAATATAAAACAAGAAACTATCTGTCTAGTAAGAAATCAGATTAATACAAGAAAGTAATGATACATTTTTTACATTTAAAAACCATCGAAGTTACTTTCCATTGCCTTGAGAAAAATAAATAGTCTGTTTAGCAAAATAAATTCTTCTCCGATGCATCGCAAAAATAACACGAAATCCAGAGTACATTTTATTATGAATTTTTGCGATTTCTCTGCCTTCTATTTGATGCCCTTTTATGGCGGAGCAATAAACCAAAACATCCGAAAAGCTATATCCGAGTAATAAATGTGCAAGTAGAAAATCTTAAAAAGATTTAAGTATTTCGTTAAAACACGATGGATTTTATACGTATTAAAAAAAACTCTGATTAATCTTGGTATCAAAAGAAATAGCTAAACCTCCTTCAAAAATAGTGAAAAATGTTTCTACCCATTAAATTTAAAGTTCCTTTTAAAACACATTCGTTTGGAAAATGAAAAACACACTAAGATAGCACTTTGGAAATTAAGGATTACACCAGGGAAATCAATAGGAGGAATTTAAAGATCCGTCATTCTTTAAATATAGCTTTAAAAAAAATCCCAGATTTCGACTTGTCCTATTTGGGAGTATGTATGCATGTATTTGTGTATATATATATACAGCTTTTTATAAGTCAGATCAAGGGAGATAAAATATACGATCTTCGGTTAAAGCAATTTTTTGGAATTCTCAGGTTTTACATTGCGAGAAAGAGCGGGAAAA
>BGPR01009972.1:40041-54783 GCA_013235015.1 Araneus ventricosus | reverse complement strand
AGAGCTAATTTTCATTTATTTATGAACATATTCAGATATAAGTAGAGTGGCGGATATACGTCCATCTTACACGAGGTTTACAAGCCAAAAAAGAACGAAAATTCTATGCGTTCTCTCCGTTAGGGGGTTAACATATAGACACGTGATTAAGTGAAGGGAATATTAGCTATTTTTAGCAAGTTGCGTAGGTGTTTTAGGGAAACGTATGGCGCCAACAAGTCGCTGATTCATAATTTCTGCGGGCGCGTTTGGAAGCGATTAAAGTATTCTATTAGTAATAAATATATCAAAGCGCGCGATTTAATATACCTCCAGGGCGAGAAATGGAACGAAGCTGGAGTTTAAGAAAATATATTTTGGAATGCATTAGTATTGTACCATAACTAAAATTTTAAAAAAATATATAATATTAGAATTTAAAATAAAATTAAGTGAGATTATTATATGTTAATCGACGTTTTTCTGCATTCAGAATCAGTAAAAGTAATCAAAGCAAATCAAGGACTATAGAGTAAATTTCACTAAATAATTATCGAATATAGTTTTATTAAGGTTCCATTTTAAAACTACACGAGGACTATTTTAAGAAGGACCTCGCAATTTTGAACTATGGTCTGACACATGGCGAGGACGATACCTCAGCCCACATCCTCTTGCCCAAATTCTGCGCAAATCAATTTGGAGAAATTTAAACCTCTAGCATTTAGAGTGAATCAGGCTCGTAAACAAGGCAAATATTCCATGGAAAGTGGTCTCTAACCTGCAACCTTTCTGATAAAGAAAATGTGACTCATCCACGATGAAGCAAATGCCTGTGTAGTATAGTAGTCACAAGCATAAATGGATGATTAACGTAATCGTCACTAGTATACTCAAGGAGTGAATAAAATCGTCACTAGCTTACACAGGTAAAGAATATAATTGTCACTGGCAAACACACACAGTGAATATATCGTTTATAGCATACCTAGACAATTCCTACTATTGTCGCTAGCATGCACAGGCAATGAAAGGAATCGTCACTAGCACACACAGACAATGAATATAATCGTCAAAAGCTAAGATAGACAATTATTATATTCATTACTATCATGCACAAGCAATGAATAGAGTCGTCTCTAACATAGAAATTGCCTGTGTACTCACTTCGATTTTATCGTATGGTTTCATATAAATATATCATTATTAATGTGCTGTCCATATTAATAGGTAACATTCCAGATTGGCAGCAAATACGAAATTAACTTTTCCATAGACTGTTTGTCTCTTGAGTTCGCAAATTTGAAGTTTGACTTATCTTTTATTTAAAACAAACGATTCCTAACCATGTTAAAATTCAAAATGGTGTCCATTCGATTATGCCATTTTGAATGCCGTGATATTTTCATTTGTTGCTCATAATCTTTTAATGACTACTTTTTTTATTGAAGCATTGACAAATGCAGTGGATTAATCTACCAGCTTAATGTAATTGAGAGAAAAAAACCCAAAAAAATTCGACGAAGTCTCGAGGTCGAATATTTCGACGCTTAAAATCCTTACTTTCCGTACTTTGATTATGAGAAAATTAAAAACAAAAATATTGTAACAAAAATCGTTCTGTGGGTGTGTGGCGGAAATAGTCCAACACTCAGGATAATGATTGGGTTTGTTCCCAAATATTCAGGGAAACACGTAGCACAGGTAACAGGGACAATAGATCTTGAACAGATTAGCAACGCAAAAGACACCAATTCACAAGTGATAACTGTAACAGCACTTTCAGATTTAGCAACACAAACAGTCAGCAATTCACTAATAACGACAGTAACAGCACTCACTGTCAATAGCGCTCAGTTCACAGGCTGTCCAGCTCGCACTGTCGACAACTCTGAAGTCGTTCCAGTCGATCAACACACGGTGATTCAAGCACCGTTCTTATATAGTCTGCCCGACAGACCGTCACATGGAATATCTAGCACATTCTAGTATCTCCACTCCTAATGGAGGTATCGAGAAAATGATCGCATTTTCGGGAATCTTCGATTTTTCGCCAAGTCGCCTAGTTCGTCGCCAAGGTCAAGGGTTCGGGCCTGGCCATTGTCCGTCACTCCATGCTTACCCCTGTAAAACTCCCTTCCCAACTATGAGACTAGCGAGGCAGGAAAGCGAAATTACATCTTTGATACAATATATAAAATATAATCTATATGAATAAAACTGAAACACCAATCATTTTTGTACGCTATGGGAAATCTAAATTATTAAAGAGATTTATTTTAAGTTTACTCATAAATGCTATGAGCGTAAGAAAGGTTTTAGTGAAGTTTTCGTCACAATTAATTAAATAGTTCATATTTTATTAATTTAAAACTGTGTTTACACTGTGCATGCACAGTTCCAGCTCTGATGATCTACCTAGAAGGCTAAACTATATTAATAACTAATGGAGAAAATGAGTTTTCAGCGGCTTTTAAAAATCATTTGGTTCAACTCATATTCCCATTTTAATTAAAAAACGTTTCAGACAGTAAAAGAATGTTCTGTGTCATAATATATTTTGTATAAGACCATTTTTAAATTTAAAAAATTTGACAAACAAGTATTTTTATCCCGAACAATACCGGATATATCAGCTAGTTTATTATATTATAATTTATTCCTAAAATTATTCAAATCATCTTGTATCTTTATTCATTTTTTTCAGAGACAATGTCAATTTCATCTCTCTGATTTCTGCAGGACAATCGGGTCAATTCGGGTGTTCCCACGGTTATGTGTTAAATGACACAGCGCATGTCATCTGAATAAAAGATGTCTTATTGTCTAACAAGACATAATGCCACAATCAGCAAATTCAGGACGTGCAGTGGATTCCAAAATTCAATTGGTGAGGCGCACTTGATGTGTATCACGTCGGTATGAATTGACCGGTTCTCGCCTATAGAATATAAAAGATATATATAAAAGATACGAACATTGAAAATTTTTCTGATGATTACTAACGTATGTGTTTTTAATTAGGCTACACTTTGACGTATGTACTACAATGCATAAAATAAGTCACAAGTAATGGAACATTCATGCATTGCAATGAAAACAATAAAAAATACATTAATGCACAACTATGCTTAAAAGTTTTAAAAAGATATATTTTTTTAATTGCATTGTATTAAATTTAATAAAATCTAATGTATTATTAATTGCATTTTACTACAGCTAAAAAAAGATAGATTATTTTAATTATAAAGTATTATAGTTAATATATGTTGTAATGTATTATATGTTTGTTACGTATTATAAACTGAAACATATTAAGAAAAGTAAAAAGGAGTTGTTCTGAATTAAGTTCCAGTGACATTCAGTTTAAATGACGGACTACCCTTTTTTTAAAAACCTTTTAATGACATTTGTCAAAGACAAGACAACACACGTGAATTAACAATTAAGAAAATGATTAATATAGTGATTGTGGGTTTCGATTCATAAGTGATTACACATGCCAGTTATTGCTGAAGTTAGTGTTCCTTAAACATCGATAGACTATCGATACTATGGAAGTCAAGTTGTTAGTATCGGGTTTTCGAAACTATCGACTGAAATAATCGATACTATCGACTTTCTTAAAACTATCGAACTATCGATAGTTTTGTACCGGACAATACTATCGACAGACGCATTTTGAGTCGATATTTTTAAAACTATCGACTAGAACTATCCATAGTTTCAAAACTATCGACTGGAACTATCGATAGTGTCAATATTTTCTAAATTATCGGCTGAATCGATTGGAAGAACATCTATCGATAATATCGCAGGGGAGAAAACTATCGATAGTTTTGAAACTATCGATAATTCAGTCGATAGTACGGGAAAACTATCGATAGTTAAACTATCGATGTTTAAGGAACACTAGCTGAAGTCCTCTCAGCTTCTACCGAGAAAAATTAAAGAGCATTAGATATCACCTGTCGTGCTGGGAGAGCGCATGCGCCATCAAGAGACATTGCCGTATGGATATATTTAACATTATAACTAATAAGTTGATAATTTGGCAGTAAAATATCATTTATGTTAAACTACATTTTTCTCTTTTATCATTTCGGTCCATAAATAAAACGGCATATCTGTTCTAAAATTTTATTTTTAAAATGAAAGCTTAAAAACTTTGAATTCTTATACTACAGAGTTTTCTAACCTTTTTTTCCTCCCATACCCCTTGATTAGCCATTTTATTTTTGAGTACCCCCTAATGTTATATCCCCACCACTATCCCTCCGTGGAAAAACGTTTTTACTAATAACGTTAAGGGCTTAAGTTAACTTAAGAAATGATTCATCAAACGATTCGAATGAATTTAATAACCTGTAGGATTTAGTTTTGATTTCACGCTTTATTCCATATTTTATAATAATAATATTAATTAAACGCCAATGCAAGTGAGAAGATCACTGAAATAACTTCGCAATCACTAATTGAGGAAAGCCAAAAAAAAAAAAATTCATCGTAATTACTCATGTCTGCTTTCAATCGCGATTTAAATAAAAACGTCAAAAAAGAAGGTTTGAGAGGATTCTAGACTTTTCTGGAAATGTCAGAAAGAACCGTGATGTTTAGTAAAACTATAGCATGTGCGAAGACATGAATGACTCATTCATAATCGTGCAATATGATTGATGTTGGATGGGGCTGATGACAACCAATTATCAATTAATTATTAGTTTTTAATCTGCATCGTATTCCGGGAATAGGCTTTCGTACTTTCATTTTTTTCGCACGAATTGGATAAACAAAATTCTAGACAATTTTTATTATTATTTAACTCCTTATAATTGAGCTTTTCGTTCTTACCAAGATTACTTTCACGTACCTCTAACTGGTCTACCGTGTACCACTAGGGGTAATTGTGCCACGGCTTAGAAACCTCTGTTCTACTAGATGTTGTAATTCTGAAAATGTCATTTTTAGTTTTATTATTTTAAGTGTTTTATTATTTACTTTTCTTTTTTACTCGGATTTTTACTTTTATTTTTTGCAATCTAAACTCGTATTTAAAATACATTTAATTATCGTTTGCTTTAAGTAGTAAAATGAATGTTTAATATTCTAGACTGTATTTTAATTTTCGAGTTGGCAATACTCATTTCGATGTAGTTTAGTCTTTTTTAATATTATTTTTGTTCTACTGATGTTCTCTATTCTAACATTATATTCCACAATCAAGAGAAATATGAATAGTCATATTTTTTAAGTGGGTGATTTTGATCCTAAAGGGAAGATTATTGAACCATCCATATTAACGCAAGATATTTTACGATATTGCTACGGTATTCTGAATACCGCACAATATCGTAAAGATGTCGTATAAATATTATAAAGCATGCTGTGCAAATAGGGATTGCTTCAATCCAATATGATTTATCTGTTAAATAACGGAGTCTAGGGTTTGTTTTGGCAATGCCATTCGAGTGCCTATTCATTATGTTATTGAAAAGGATTGAAAATGTCCAGGAATGCATAAGAATTCTGTATATGAGTTTTAAAAATGTAGATGCCTTTATTCATAATGTTACGACCTCAAAAATTAATTCAAGATATTACTATTGGCTTACCGCTCACTATTCTTTTCGAATAGATCAGACATGGGCAAACTACGGCCCGCGGGCCAACTCCGGCCCGCCGGAAGGTTTTATCCGGCCCGCGGATAGAATTTTAATTTGCCGGTCCGACGGCATTTAAAAGAAAATATGATTTATATATTACATATCCATATCCTTTTCTACTTTGTTTAAATATTATTTTTTTCTTTCTTTTTTTCAAAGGACTGATGATCTTTTTACTTTCTCTATTTTTGTTCTACAAAACATAAATCGACGAAAATAGCAAGCACAGATAGTGTTGGCGCCAGTGCGTCTGCCTTTCGCTCGCGCCATCTGGTTGTAATGTTCTTTTTTATTTGATTTATTGATGGTATTTCCGGTTTCATTTCTGTTGAAAATCATTCTGTTCTTCGCATTCAACCACATCGCAACGATGCATCGCAATGTTTTATGTCCAGACAAGAAAAATAATTTTCAGACTGTAAGCTTATCTCGAAAAACGGTGACTTCTAGAATCGAAGCCATCGATAAAAATTTGACATCACAATTAGAGTCAAAGATTGGCCAGTTTAAATTTTGCTCCATAGCTATGGATGAAAGCACTGATATAAATGATACTGCTCAATTGACTACAAAGGGATGTGATATTTTTTTCTTGAATTTCAGGAAGGGCTTTTAACTTTGAAAGTGTCTATATAACAAATATATGCAATATTACGACCGATGGAGCACCAAATATGACAGGAAAAAAAATCTGGATTTCTTGGACTCTTTAATCAAAACTATCCCGGGAACAATGTTGTTTTTCTACATAGTGTTATACATCAAGATGCTCTGTGTAAATCCTCATTGAATATGAAACCCGTGCTTGATGCAGTCGTGAAGCTTGTAAATACTATTCGATCTCGTGGGCTTACTCACAGGCAATTTCGAGATTTTCTTCAGTCCGTGCAATCTGAATACTCTGATGTACTGTATTACACGCAAGTAAGGTGGCTTAGTGCAGGATGTGTTTTCGAGCGAGTTTGGCAGCTGAAAGGCGACATTGTGTCGTTCTTCCATAAGAAACAGTGTTCTGCGGAGTGCAAAATGTTAGAAGATACAGAATGGCTTTTCGAACTTTGCATTTTTCACAGATCTTCTTTGTTATATGAACAACTTAAATGTCAAGATGCAAGGGAAAAATCAATTTATCGACGATATCTGGGCCCATCTCAAAGCTTTTAAACTGAAACTTAATCTGTTTGCTGGGCAGCTAGCTAAGAACGACTTGTCTCATTTCTCGAGGTTAAATTCAATACCCTCAGTAAATGAAGAGAAGCTTAAGAATTATGAAGATGGCTGGAAAAAACTGCATTTTGAGTTCGAGCGCAGATTTCAAGATTTCAGTGCCATTCAAACAGAATTGGATATTTTTACCATGTCTTTCAACGTAAATTGTGAAGCAGTGAGATCAGATTTGCAGCTTGAATAAATTGAGTTGCAATCTAACAATCATCTCAAGCAGTCGTTTCTAAATATGCCAAAATTAGAGTTTTACAAATAATTATCGAAAGTAAGTTTCCGAAATTTAATATCTCACGCCTAGAAAATCAGTGCTATGTTTGCTTCATCTTATATATGTGAACAAGTGTTTTCAACTATGAACCTTAGAAAGAATTATTTCAGAAGTAGACTGACAGATGAGCATTTAGCCTCGTTCCTTAGAATCTCACTTCGAACCTCAATATAAGGAACTTTTAAAAACGAAATCGCAATTTCATTAATCTCATTAACCTATTTAAATTGTAATTCTTGTATATTGTTTTTAAAATTTTAGAAAAATTTATCTTGGCCCGCCAAACTTTTTTTCTCTCGATTTTTTGCCCGCGACCGAAAAAGTTTGCCCATCTCTGGAATAGATCCTACAAAGTAACATATCCGTTTATACAAGAATATACTTTGCTCGGTATGAAAAGTGGATTAAAAGATTTGTTGTGTCCCACATCTGAAGATTGAGGACTCCTTTTCGTAAGGGTTAAAAAAATGTTTTTTTGGAAAAAATAGGATTTTCGCGAATTCTTTCTTATGCACTTTCAAAAGATGATGCACGAGCTGAAATGGGCTGGAAAAAGATAGAACTTGCCAAAAGTCTAAAAAAGAAAGAAGTAATAATAATTTGTTCCCCATCTTAAGAAATGTCTGAAGTGTCACATGACGTATCATTCACTTTCTGTTGAAAATTTTATTCCGTGGATGAATAGATCTACAATTTCTTTCAAGCTATTTTATTGATTTAGGAATTATTTTTGCAGATAGAAAGAACTATTAAACATGTGGTATCATTTCAGGACAAATGTTTCTTGAAGCAAAAGATATCTTCATAATAGCTTGATACTCCTATCGAGAATTGTGTTAGTAAAAAAAGTTTTATAAAGCTTAATTTAATGTAGGAACGATCAGAATTAGTCTTGTTTTAAAAATGGCTATTTCTTTTTGAATTTTCTCTGCATTTTTAACCCTTCGTCAAGCGCGCGGGGTACATATGTCCCCCATTTTCTCTTCCTTTTTGTATACAAATGATTTTTTCCGAGGAAAGACATAGCAGCTGCAAATTAAAGAACAAACATCTAAGTAATGTAAAAAAGAGAAAAAGTAATTTTAGATGACTATTTTGAATAATTTTTTAGAGATTATTAAAAACACTATGAAAATCACAACATTTTACATATACTTATTATGAATGCTTACTATAGGCTCAATAATGGCCTTTTTTACCGTATTTTTGGTTAGTATTGTCCCTATTTCTTCCACAATATTTGCACCTACCTTTATTACTCATTCACTTGGTTGTGTTTTGGTCCTGTACCGTTGATTCCTAACATAAGATTTTCAGTTCTTTTAATTCTATACAAAGGCGGGCATTGGGCAGCTCTGCATAAAATTTGACGTATATTAAATATGAAACTGAAATTTTGATGGCTTCAAGTCTTTTAATATCCTTATTGCTATTATTGAATTTGAAAATTACGAAAGCGTTAATGGTAGATTTGTTTCAAAGATTGGGGAAAAGAGCCATAACCCAATGACAAGCATTTCTCGAGACACCATTTCTCTGGGATAGCTGATCTAGTATATGAACTTCTTTTGTCATGTAACAAAATGCAACAATTTTAAGGGGGGGGGTGTTATCGTTACTGTCGACTGACCTGTGGTCAATAGAAACTGAAAAGTTCATGGTAAATAATTATGACTCAAACATAAGCAAATATTCACGACTTTACTTCTCGCTTCTTATATGGGAAAAATATATATTTAAATTAATTGCAGCCACATGAATTAATTTAAATTCCCGTCAAAAGTTTTTTGGCAAATTCGGAGCTAGAAAACCAATTATCCCTTGTTAATTTCTAGTTCTACTATTTTTTTAGAATGAAATTCACTGAAATTCAATAAATATTTTAAAAACTAAATATTAAACGAAGCAAAGTGCCAGAATTTCGCACAGGAAGCATAATAAGTAGTTAAGAAAGTCAGCAGCATTATTATAGAACCAGCGAAAAAAGAAGAAAGACCAACCGCAAATTCCTATTACACGTTTAGGCGCGCGGGGTCACCTGTCCCCCGTGTGTTTTTTACTTTCTCGTATACGAAGTATACAAAGAGAAAGTATTGTAATTTTGTTCTCTTATCTCCCATACACTAAGCTTTTGAACTTGAATGACTGTGCGATATTGTTCCTAAGTTTTTCAAGGACAGGTACTGAAAGTTTGATATCTAAACTGTGAATCGAATTGAAAACGCAGCATTTTGAAAACTAATGGAAGACCTGTACCCCGCTCAACTAACGGAGCGTTAAGAAAAAAAAAATCTTTGAAGATTATCCGATAGCTGAGGGCTGGGCTTTCCGATTTCTTTGCTTTTCTTTTATCCGATGCTTCAGTAAATAATGCTAATAATGACTAAGGTTCACCTTCTACCCGAAACACCCCTGAATTCCTGGTTACACCCGTCATAATGACCGCTATTCCAGAAATAAAAGATTTTCTTTCGGTGGAGGGCGTCGCACTATTCAGACAACAGAATGGAATAATTTAGAGCACAATTTCAGTAAAAAATATTTATTTAAGAGCGAATTATCGTGTCTCATAAATATCGTGTATCTGTCAATACAAAGCAGCGAGAAGAAAAGGGAGGAGTCAACCGATCTCATTATCTTCAGGTTATGAATCAAAATTCTTCATCAACTAAAGCAGGAGGGAGAAGTTTTTTGGATTTTTGAAAACATGCGAATCTTCAATCTCCCAGTGTGTCTCTCCCTCCTAACATACCTGTTACAATGCAAGGTTTATCAGATTCCTTAGATATTAGGAAATTTAAAAAAAGGAATTTTTTTTAGTATCCATTTCTATTTATGTAACTATTACAAATATAATAGCCCGGATCTCTCGGTAAAGTCTGACGTCACCAACAATAAAACTTGAACCATGGCACTGCGAGACGTTAAACAACATTATTTCATTGTTAGAGAGCCTAAATTTCAGTAATTTTAAATTTAAACGAGTAATTGTCGTTCCAATTTCAAATTTAATAGCTCTAAAATAGTGAAATAAAAGGGTCTATCGATTCATATAAAATTTATCTCGCTGTGATCAATAGTTCCCGAGAAATTTTAAATTATATTAATCATTTTTTTCAAATTAATTTCCGTTTTTTAATAGAGAGTAGTAAATCTCGTCAGTGGTATATCATGCGAGTGATATAGTTTGGACGCCACGATGCGTCTCATTATTCATTGCAATCGTGATGATATAATTTGATAATATTTTTTGGCAACGTTTGACAAGCAGAAAAGTGCTTTGTTTTGAAACTAGATTTTCTATCTATCTAGATTATATCTACTAGAATTTCTAAATTTTTTTAGACCAAGAGGCTTTTTGAATAAAGAAATATGTAAATAAAAAATATATATTTCCTGTCATAAAACACATGTTTATTTTATTTGTTTTCAATCTACGTTAACTATTTCTCTCGCATATATATCTATTTAAGCATGTCAAGTTTGACGGGAAATCCCTCAAATGAAGAGGCAATTTGCACCCGCCATACCATGACGGGTTATTTTTCTAGTCTGTAAATAAGAAACAAATAAATAGAAATGGTAAGTAGAACCTACACTGTAAAAAAAATCTCGTAAAATTTACGGTTTTAAACTGGCAGCTGGGTTGCTTGTGCAAAACCGTAAAAGTCACGAAGTAAATCCGTAGGCACAACGGTTGTTTACCATACAGGAACAAGTTTTTTCCGTAAAAGTTACGAAGTAAATTCGTAGGCACAACGGTTTTTTACCGTATGAAATCAAGTTTTCTCCGTAAAAATGAAGTCATCGAAGTAAGTGACGTCATCGAATGAGATGAGTTGTTTTTCTCCTTCTGTTCGAGTTGAGTTAAAACGAGCTGATGTGTATTATCTATTAGGAATATTAATTAATCAAGGCTTAATTAAAAGTTTTAATTAGCTTAATTAATCTGATTTTGAATTGAACTTACTTGGACGATTTCGATGCAAGATGGTGACAAAAGGTCTAAGTCCTCCGAGACGGGGATCGAAACCGCGTTCATAGATTTAGAAGGCAGTCGCTCTAACCACTAGACCACCGGAGACTTCACAGAATATAGTAAAAATAATCTATTTGAGTTTTAAAGTCACTATAGATCTAGTGGCGCCACCTAGTTGTGTAAAAATCAACTATTGACAGAACACGTGTTTTAAGGTTAGTTTTTATGAGTGACAACAGGTTACTGCAACATGTATAAACAGTTAGACCATGCCCTGTTTAATATGATATTAAATTTATTTCTTTGTTTTGAATAGGACGGTTTTTTTAATGTGTCAGTTTTCCTACTAAACGATACGTGTTTCATATGGAAAATGGTTGATTCTGAATCGAATGAAATTAATTTTTCTTCGCAAAATGTTAAAAGCTTCATTATTTTTCAAACTTCTAAGCTTATTTTGAAAATTAGAGAAAGTATTTGTGATATATTTTTTCTTCCTAAATTTTTTTTATTATTCATGCATAATTTAAGTCAAGACATTCACTTATTCCACTATAGCGGAGATGGAACCCTATTAAAAGCATGAAATGAATGCAATAAAATTACATTTAAGAAAAGGGAAAGTTATCATACGGAAAGCAATACCGTATGACGAAAAATAGAATTTGAACTGACGGTTTTAAACCGTTTATGGATGGAGCGGAAAACGGTGAAAAACTGTTTTGTCAACAAGACAGCTTTAAACCATCAAATATACGGAAAAGTCCGGGAAAAAAACAGATAATCGACTGGAAAATTATGCGATGTTTTATACAGGGTTATGTAAAAAAATGTGGCCAAACTTTAAGGGTAAGTAAAGCATACGATAAGCATACAAAATGACATAGGGACGTGGGTGCGCAAACGCCATTTGGAGGCAGCAGATGGCATTAAACATAAAACCGCTCTGCCCAAAATGCCGATATCTTTTTGAATATTCGCGGTATTGAACTGGAAATTTTATATAAGTTGCCCGATATATCTTTCTTTAAAGTTATGAAAGAAAAGTTACGCTTCGTTTTGCATATGCAAAGTTAAAAACTATTTACTACAAATGCTCATATTTTCTCTAATATTCAAAGTATTTACTTCAAATTTTAAAGAAATGCTTCTCTAGTATAATGTCAAATATTTTGTAAGTTTCGTATTATTCCAAAGAAAATTCTGTAAATTATAATCAAAAAACTTTCGGCCAGTCCGTTGGGCTTAGGTTGATGTAAGGGTCTTAATCTGTTACATCATTAGACGCAAATATTCACTACATTTTCAGTTTGTTTATGTCCCACAATTAGGTTCAAGGGCTAATAAGTTTCTTGAGCACTGTTTTGTAATGAAAAAAGTTGAATAAATGGCATATTTTAAAGTTAATTAATGTAACTAAATTATTAATAATAATTCAGTGTTCCTCAACCTTACAGTATTTGCGACTCAATTTTCAATCATAATTTTCATCACTCCCCCTCTCATACGTACATGTATTATGGTATACATTATAATGTATGTTTGATATTTTGACTCTAAAGTTACACTACGACCTTTGTTACAAACCTTACAAATTACCAAGAAGTAAATTTATTGATATTTTGCAACATCGATCAGCTGCATTGGCAAAACTAAAATTTCTCTCTCTTATTATATCTTACTCTGTATTGCTCTGTCTTACGTCCACCATATCGGATATTCTCGCGGCTTCGCGAGAAGTCCGTCGAGAGGAATCACTAATAATTATTAAACTTGTTTTTATTTTAGTATTGATAAGTCAATTATTAAATACATTGTGAAGTACTGATACAATCCTACTTATAAGTGTATTATATCAGTGTAGATGTGTATTTTATATTATATCACAATGTATTTTGTTCTACTTTCCTTTCAGTAAAATAATCATTTTTTAAAATAATACTTTCTTCTCGATACGCTCGCGGACCCCATTCAGTGTTTTCACGCCCCCCCCCAGGTGGCGTGCCCCACGGGTTGAGAATCTCTGTATTAATATGGTGTGCGAACCAAATGATCGCCGATGGTGGCTAGCAGAAACTTCCTTTCTTATGGGCTAGATTTCAGGAACTCTGTAGTTTAGCAACGGATTCGGAAACCCTCCGCGCTATTGCACATGCGCCGGGCGTAGTTATTTTCATCAAAATAGGGGGAAAGTGCAGAATGGAAGGGTGATGTTTACATTTAACTGAGCGAGATCTAACAAAGAACTTTTGAGATGCGCTCATAAGACTCATTGCCTGACACCCCTTTCCAGTGTAAAATCGCCCAAAAGTGGTAGTCTCGGAATCCGTTGCTGAACAGTACTGTGTGTTATCAATGACAATATAATTTTTAAAATATTTTTTATAATGATTTAATTTTCATAAGTTCATAAATTAATTTTAATCAAACTTTGATTTCTCGGATTCCATTGCTGATCAGTACTGCGTGTTATCAATGACAATAGAATTTTTTAAATATTTTTATAATGATTTTATTTTCATAAGTTCATAAATTAATTTTAATCAAACTTTGATTTCTCGGAATCCGTTGCTGATCAGTACTGCGTGTTCTCAATGACAATACATTTTTTTTAATATTCTTAATAATAATTTAATTTTCATAAGTTACTAAATTAATTTTAATCAAACTTTGATTTCTCGGAATCCGTTGCTGATCAGTACTGTGTGTTATCAATGACAATACAATTTTTAAATATTTTTAATAATAATTTAATTTTCATAAGTTAATAAATTAATTTTAATCAAACTTTGATTTCTCGGAATCCGTTGCTGATCAGTACTGTGTGTTATCAATGACAATACAATTTTTAAATATTTTTAATAATAATTTAATTTTCATAAGTTACTAAATTAATTTTAATCAAACTTTGATTTCTCGGAATCCGTTGCCGAACAGTACTGTGTGTTATCAATGACAATACATTTTTTTAATATTTTTAATAATAATTTAATTTTCCTAAGTTAATAAATTAATTTTAATTAGACTTTGATTTCAAATCAGGGACGCTCTATTCCAGTGAATTTGAGAAAATTCGATTAGAAGATGCCCTATTAATTATCATGGTGAATTATGAAATATATTAGAGACTGAAAAGTAGAGAAAAGTGAAAATGTACTAAAATGTAGAAATATTTTTAATAATATAGGAAGCTAGTTTTTTTTTCTTCGCAATAAAATACGATCTTCAATACGATCTACGCAATAAAAAACGATCAGAATCTTCAGGTATTATGTTTTCTTTTTATGAATACAATTCATTGACATAATGCATCGACTACTTCACAATAACACGTTTTGTTCTGTATGAAAAATGGATAAGGGGATTGTTGTGCTCTATATTTGAAGATACGTTTTGACAGGGAAAAAATTATTAAAAAGCATCGAAGGGTTTTCGCAAACTCGTTCCTCTTTTCTTTCAAAAGATGATGCATGAGGTGAAACGAGTTGAAAAGGATAGAATTCTCCGAAAGAATTTTAAAAAAAATCGTAATTTATTTCCCATAATACGAGAGATCTGTATGTGCCAGCTGGTGTATCATCCTCTTTCTACTCATTTTTCTTATTTTATGGATGAATAGGATTTTA
>BGPR01009972.1:13702-23740 GCA_013235015.1 Araneus ventricosus | reverse complement strand
ACTTAATATTAGCACAATTCGACTTATCCAGCACGAGAAATGAATTAAGGAATTTAGTTTCGTCCCTTATTTGGAAATACCTGTTTTGTAGGAATTCATACTTACCCTTATTCACACTTACTATCAGCACAGTTCGACTTATCCAGCACGAGAATTGAATTAAAGAATTTAGTTTCGTTCCTAATTTGGAAATACCTGCTTTATAGAAAAGAAATTCTTCCAAAATCACCTTAGGCCTTTTCTCTCCGAGACCCTTCATTCCAGAAAATGATTATGCGAAGAAACAAATATGGTAGCGAACATAAGAAATAACAGTAAATATTTTCCACCTTCAGAAATTCCATATTTGCTTTTTTATGTGAGATATCATTCATTTTACATGGAAATTCTTTATGCTATGAATGAATATGCTCTCTTTTTCTTTCATATTCATGAACTTTTCTGCAAGATAAATATTTATTAGATCAATATAGAGCATAAAAGAAATGCATTAATATTTACCTTAATTTCTGCCTAAATGTTGATTCTTGATTAAATAACATGATGTTTTTCGTTATTGTGAAGCACTAAATACAAGCGTGTTGTTCGTTAGAGTTTATTATTACTGACTGGGAGTTATCTAGATGGTATATCCTTTCCTGAATCTGTAAAATTTTATTTCAGTATCTACTGTCTGTCTGCCACGAGAACTGTCGCCGCCAAATTGTCTAGTTTACGGCGGTCGCTATAGTAACAGGTTATTGTCGGAAGAATCCATTTCTAGTAGGTAGAAGTTCATTCAGATGTGTTCCGCCGCAAACTGGCGCCAAGAATAAAAAAACTCCGTCTTCGGTTGGAACCTCCTATTCGAAATGTATCTTCCCCAGCATAACCAGTTGCTGTAGCGACTGCCGTAAACTAGACAATTTGGCTGCGACTGTTCTCAAGAAATATAGAGATATATTGAATTCTGAATATTTGAAGTAAACAGTGTTAGTTGAAGTTTTTGAATGATAATAAAAGGAATGAACAGATTTCAAAGAAAAATCCATGCAGATAAAATTCATAACAACACAATAAAAAATTATCTATTTGTCGTGTCACACTTTCATATTTTATTTAAAATTAATTTATTTACTTAAAATAATAATAATAATTCATTTCATTCTCAGAGTTATTTAATTTATATGATGTTTAAGTTAATTTAACATAACTATGCACTGCAGAACTTTACTGTAAAAAGTGTGTTTACTACATTCTTTGTTCGAAACCTGGTTTTAGGGAACAGCACTTTTGTAACCGTCCCTTCAAAATTGTAGATTTTTCCCATCCCCTCTTTCTTTCCTCTCGCCCGTGGGAAATTCTTGTAGGATTGGCATTGCACTGTTTTAAAAAAAATCTGGGTTTCCAAAATTCTTTCCCATTTGGGGTTATTGCCTTGTTTATCTGTGAGAGAGTCACAGCTGCAAATAAGTGTCCAAAGAAATTCTTTTCCCACAAAGATAAGAAATCCATAGTGGCAAAAAATGTCCAGATGTGTCCTGCTTTGACCACTAAATTGGCAATTCGAGCCATCAAACTTTCCTAGAAAACATTAAACGTTGGGAGCGAGCGGACCTCCTGATGCGAAGACTTCCTGCCAGCTGGACGAGAGGGAGAGTATTCTGTTAAAATGTTGGGGTCAAGAGTCGAACTTGGATTGGTTGCTGGGTTCTTTCGTAGGTGGGGTTTGTTCGGCTTTGACCATTTAGGGACGTGCTTTTCTGTGTGGGTGGTGTCACTAAGTTTGTTTTTGGTTTGGCGACAAAATGTATCAATAGTTTAGAGTAGGATTGGCTAAAATTTTAAAAGGGTCTATTGTAGAATGCAAAATTGTGGTAAAAAGCAAGTGGGTTCAGAGTATAGTTCTCCTTGGCGATTTCGTTTCGCCAAGCTTTTGTATAAGAAGAATTTTTTGGGGATTTTTTTTTAATTGGAGAATTTTTGGAAGGAAGGAGTCAGAGAGAGAAAGAGACGAGAGGTGATTATAGAATGTAGAAGAAGCGGCAAGACTATGCAAATATAGTCGAAAGTCTGGTTCTTAGTTCCGACTATGTGGCAACCGAAGAGAATTCGAGCGCGGAAAATGTTCGCGGACGCTGTTCGGCCTTTTGTGTTTGGGATGCCCAGTTTTTTTTTATCAATGCTTTGTTTTCTTTTAATTCAATGCTCTGACGGTGCTGGTGCGCGCGTGATGGCTGGACTGGATATGGGCCACTTTGACATTCGGGCCTAGTTCGATATCGTTTGGTTGAGATGACTAGCTTGCTTGCCAGATAATTCATCGCAAAAGAACTGCGTGTCTGTACCGAGCTGCTGTGCAGGATTTTGGCTGAGATAGATGTCCTGTTAAAATGGCGTTTCGAAAGGGATTATGCCCTAGTGTTTGAACTTATAAAGCTTACATTATTCCGTTGAACTTTGCCACTTGTGGTTGCAACATCAACATGTCGCATGCCGTAGTGTTCGAACTTATAGAGCCTACATTATTCCGTTGAACTTTGCCCCTTGTGGTCGCAACATCAACATGTCACTTGCCGAATTTTCTAAGGATGAGATGGAGTGATCAATGGATCCTGTCAAAAGCTTGCCCCAGCCAATGGATGAGTACTTTTTTTAATATTTTTTCTATACACATGCTTTAAGTAAGGGTTAAATTTTGGGACTCATTATCACTTTGCTAAATTCCCATAAGATTAAATTTAAATGCTGTGTTCAAGTTGTACATCTTTACTAATATTTTTTATATATGGAACTACCTTAAAATTGTGCACTAAAGATGTTTCTTTCTTGGGACCAGTGTTTTGAACTTAATTAGCGAAATGTTGAAAATTTGATAAGAAATCTAATTCACTTAGAAACACTGAATGATATAGTTGGATTTAAATGATTAATTGAAATGCTTTGATTTTCATATTTTTAAATGCAATGTTTTGATTGCAGAATGTATTCAATGAGCTAAATTATTAGATTGACTTTAAAGGTCATTGTTTTTTTTAGGTGCAAGAAAATTAAATCCTTAAATTTGATAAAGTAAAATATCTGATAAAAAAAAGAATATATATATATATATATTTAGCAGCTAAAGTTTTAGGGTATCTAAGATTTCTAAGATAATATTGCAAAATGCTAGTAAATTTCTCAATTTCTTGTTTTGATTGTTATTTTGTTTAAAGCTTTTATTTTTGAGATGGAATTTTATTAATTGCATAATACTTAATAGGTATCAGTGTTTGAGAGTATCTTATATGATGATTTGCATTGGTGATTTGATATGATATGTATAGATGAATAGATGGCATGACATCCTTTAAATTAATGTTGATACTCTCACAACTAATTAAGATGCTGAAGTGTATTTGATGATTTGATATGTGTTATTTATTATTGAGATGGCGCCCCTTTTGAATTTAAATTTTACTGAACACAGTATCTGCATATTTGAGAACTTTCATGAAAGCATTGTTTAAATTTTATGTATATAAGTTGGAATGCTTAAATAAACGTTAGCCTTATAAAACTCAAAAATCTTGTGTTTGTCAAGTTATTTATACATTGCTGATAAATCACTATGTGTATTCATGAATCTGGAAGAACTTAAAATTTCTAAGAACCTTGGGTATTTCTACTAAAAACACAACGCATAAAATTTGTACTAGGAAAGATAAGGGATTAAATTGAAATTCTTTATATCAATTTAATCCCTTGATATCAATTGATCCCTTGATCAAGCAATTGATATTTTGATTATCAATTGCTTGATGCAAATTTTGCTAAAGTAAATGTGTGTGCATTAATGATCTGAATCTTGATTAATGATAATCAAAAATTTAACGACACCATATATTTTATTCAATTTTAATTTCATTTTGTTAAATGTATTTGTTAAAGATTCTTGTTTTAAATAAACTGTAAATTAATTAGAGCGTATGCATAAATGAAACGTCAAAGAGCAATTCATTCATTTAGAAAGAGCTGTGGAAAAAAGAAAGAAAATTTCTATCAGCTTCGTTTCGATTCAACAAACATTTAAATTTGATGATAAGAAATAATCATAAACGCGGTTGAAATACAAATTTCAACTTTTATCTGTCCTGAAATATCAAGCTACTATTATAGAAGAATTCTACGAGAGTAACACTTGAAACTCCTTCGCATTTTATTTGAAGGAACATAAATGAAATAATAATAAGTAAAATAAGAGAAAAACCTTCGTCAATGTTGAAAAATGGAACATTTTTTATTAAGGTTTGAACAGAAAACATATTTTGAACAGGAAATAATTGCTTTATAATAATTGCTTTATAACTTAATTGCGTTACTTGTGAAGTAATTTTGATTTAAGAGAGGAATCCTGATTGTTTTGCAACAAAGGGAATATTATAAAGTTGGGATTAAATAAATTGCGACTTCATATATATATTTTCGAATTTAAACGCAGGCAATTAGATTCGAAAATAAAGGATTTCTCACAGGTATTTCTTTCATTTTAAAATGAAAAATTGTCCTTCATTTAGCTGAAATGTCATTCGTCTGCCATTATAATTGCTATCCACTCTAAACGTGGCCTCATAGCTGATTTCTAAACCGTAAGTTATATCATATACGTACTTCCGGTTGGAAAAATCCCTGCAATGGCGTAAAGAATCATAGTTCATATTGTTTGAATTAATTAATGTACCGCTGGGAAAATCACAAAGTTGAAATTTTTATACAGTCTCCCGGTCCTATAAGTCATATTTAGTAAAATATTCTTAACACGCTAACATTTTAAACAAAAAAATTCCACTCTTCTTCGACTAAAACTGGAAGAGTTATGGCAACCTATAATTTAATTTCACTTCCGCCGCTGTATGTACAAGCGTGATTCCTTTCACCACGTATATTTATCTATGTTCTTTTGTAAACAAAAAAAATTATTATTTTTTTCGATCCACTGATGCTTATCAATTGCTTCACTATTTACTTCTCTGGAGAAAGGAAATACAGCGCCACCTAATGGCCCGGAGAATAATTAAATCCATTACAGTTTTTAATTAATGAAAAATTAATTATTTAATAAATTTTCACGGCACATTCATTAAAACCTTCCTTATGCTTTTATGAACGAGTTTTCTGTTTTGTTTAATTAGAATCTCAGACGTTTTCCGGTAACCCTTCGATTTAAGCAATCGCCAAATACGTCTGGACACTGTATCAAATGCCAAGTTGTTCTTTAGTATACAAACAGTTGAATTCTGGGTTCGCTGAGTTTGTTTAATTCTTTTTATTTAAACGGCTAAAAAATGCCTCTAAAAACGGCTAAATTCCTAATGGAATTATTATAATTAGTTAAATCGTTTGGTTAAAAATATAAACGCCGGTGATGATCTGAATAATTTTGTTAAAAATCTAACCGCCAAATAAGCCTTAGAATTCGCTAAAAAGGAACATAAGGAACAATTATGGCAACCATTCCACAAAATAAGGCTCTTATTTTAAGTCAACATTGAGAACTACAGCAATAGGAGTGCCAAAATTAATATTTTCTAAGTATCCAAATCATAACAATAAAAAATTATTTTTTAAACATTAATTAACATCCTCAACCAGAGTGTTGAAATTTTGATGATTCCCATTGATGGAGCGTTTCACCGGAAGTCTGTCTGTCGGCAAAACAGAAAAGTTGTCTAGAGTATTTGCGAAATAAATCTGAAGAGAATTTATTTAGCAGTTTGGATTTCTATAGAAACTATTATATTAACTATTTAAGTTTTTCGCTTCTATTTATATAGAATAGTTTTAAGATCTATATTTGGACCGCACGACCTTACTCTATACAAATGACGCAGTGAAATGTTTTGCTTTAGTAGCGGAAGTCTTAATGGCATTCTAGAATAGTCCTTTGATGATGATAGTTTCTCGGTTGGCTTGAAAGAATGCTTTTGATTTCCTCTCGTCCATTAAATCGAAATGGAATTCACTTTAGAGAATGCCAAATTAGAGCTAATTGTATGAAGAGAATGTAGTAGGTAACGGCCCATTTTCATTCATATGCAAGACTTACCAGCACTACAAGGAAAATTTGTAAATGTTGAGTTAATACGCTAAATCTCATTAAATGTATTAAATTTTAGAATAACAAAATATAATTTTTACTTAAATTATTCCATAATTCCATTCTTTAAGTATTTGTTCTTGATAAAAGGAATTAATAAATTTAATGAAAACAGTTTTAAAAACAATTTTGTTAGTGTACTAAAATTAGAATTTTTTATTTTAATTATTTTCTGCTATGAATTTTTTTTTATGATTCATTATTATGAATATTATTGAATCTTGAAATACCTTTTTTCACAAATTAACTATCAGGTGGTGCTGCTTGCATGGAATCAAAATTTGATTAAATTAATCCATTAACTGATAATAAATTTCTGAAAATGTTGAAATACTGGACTGTCATTCAGAATACACAAGTGTATAAAATTTCAAAACAAAAAATTTCAAAGAAAAATCAGATATGAAATTCCATCTCACAAACATGAAACAAGTCATGTTAAATAAAATTAAGTATAAATAAAAAAGTCATTAATAGGCATAAAAATTCCATATTTTTCCTGTAGGAAACATTTACAGCAATTTGTTTTAATGTTTGGAATGCAACGAAATTTCCAAGGAATTCCATAGGAATAAGAAAGACAATTTTTTAGAAGTAAAATATATAAAAATAAATAAATTATCTTCATGGATAAATTAGATTAGGTTCTTAATTAGTAACTCATGGATTGCACCGATTAATTTTTCATTAACGATGTATTTACTTTTGTTTTACTTTAATTAAGAAAGATAAATGAATTTATATTTCATTTTTTTATTATGTGGAATTAGATTAGTTTTCAGTACTCATTTCAGATTTAAAGGCAACTATGAATTTTTATGCATTTTCTTTCTTTCATTTCTTGATAAATGAGAAAAATGGAACTGGGCCATTTTGATTGATGTTTAAATTAGAAAAAGAATATGAAGACTAAAAGTGTCTCAGAAAGTAAAGAGGAAATTTGGATTTAATTGACAAATCCAGGTTCTGCATTTTCTCATTAAATTCTGTCAGTATAAAAATGATGATTTTTGAAGAACTTGAATTTTAGGAAGATGTTGCATTTTAGAACTTCTGATTTAGACGCTGGATGGAATATCTTAATAACCTGCATTCCTTTCGAAATAAAAAAAAATGCTTTTTTTTCAGTTAAGGTTGGTATTAATTTCCTTTTCTCAAAACATTTAGAAAGCACGGATCTAAGAATCAAATTTGAAAGTGTCCATCAAATATACTATAGTTAAAGCTTAACGTGGGACAAATAAACTTGATCTACGTTATTGTTGATAACAAAAACGATTTAAAAAATTCCCTTTTTAAGCATTTAAAGAGAAATCCAAACTGCCCAAATATCTGACATCGAAATTTTAAGAAATATCCAATTTCAGACCTCCCTTAATCCAAAACAGTGGCGAATCCGGGGGGGGGTGGCTATCGGGCTGCAGCCTCCCCCCAGAGCTAGACCAGAATACTTTATATTATTTAAAATCACTACAGCTGTTTTTTTTTAAATTTTCCTTTAAAAAAAGTTGTTTTTGACAGGCTCGAAAATTTTCCCACTTTTGTAGTCATTCCACTCGTATTTGCAGCGTTGACACGGTCAGAAACATGTTTTTGCTAGTTATTTCATTGTGTTTTTTGTCAAATTATCGAAGGTATTGTAGTGTTCTTTATGATATTTATTGTCAGGTATATAAAGTCTGTAAAGGTAAAGAGTTTTGGTTTTAATAAGCCAAGAGATTTGACAATCGTCACAAACTTTACAAAACTTTTTTCATTATTACTTCGTTCAGTTCCACATTATTGCTATATAGTTGGGAAGAAAATATACAGATCACAATGTTGCATTCGTTTACTTTTTTAGCAAACCAAATGTTAAGTTAATGTTATGAATTGATGCGGTGGTTAATAGCCCTAATTTGTTATCTATGTCTATACCTAGGGCAATAATTTAGTTTTAAGTTACTGCAACAAGAGAGCTCTACTCTATTAGTGCAAGGTAGCTTAGAAGGTACAAACCACCTGACAGGTATGCATGTATATAAAGGCTCGATGCAGGTGTGAGGAACCATCACGCAACACTGAAAAAAACTAACTCATGATAACAATAACTTTTAATAAACTTAACAAGATAAAGAGTAAAGTAAAGTAAATGATAATTGAATTAACATTGAGCCAACAGGAACATAAATCTTAGCAAGAGCAAAGAGATGAAGATGATGCTTGTGCCTTTATAGCACTAAGATCTCCACTACGCATGAGCAGTAGAGCCACGCAGGACGAGCTAGTTTAGCCACAACTGTCTTTAATTAAAGTACTTTTGAAATAAACCTACAGTTCCGTAAAATAGCTCAAACTTTGAGAGTATCTCATATAAATAAATAATATAGCACGTTTTGTGTTTCGCTGTACACGGTGAAGGAATTAAATATGTATTTGAGACCTCGTCACATTGTCAATTGGATTGAAAATTCGATATAGATATACTACTTTGACGTGAAGACCACACAGTAAATTTAATTTATATTTTTTTGTTGTGCCTTAAGGTATCGCGTGACGAACACACGTATGACAAACAGGCAAGCTCACGTTTCCAGTTTAATCCAAAATAACACATCTGCATTTGGGTGTCATGATCTATACTGAAATTCACCTTCAAGTGTATTGCATTTTCGATATGCATTCATATTAGCAAGAATGATAGATAAAACAGACAGTAACGTTGATGGATTTGGTACAAAATTTTGTACAAATCTACAATTCTAAGTAAAAAATCATATTCAGATTTTACATAGTTAGCATATAGCGTTTTGTGAGTTATCGTGACAACTCCTCACGGAAGGGCAGAAAAGAAAGAATTTTCGTTCGCAATTTCGTCCAAAATCTTGTACAAATCTCAATTCTAATAAAAAAATCCATATTCCAAATTTTACATAAATGCTTAGTGTTTGTGAGTTATCGTGGGACAAATCCACACGGAAGGGCAGAAAAAGGAATTTTTTGTTCGCGAATTTCGTCAAAATCTTGTACAAATCTACAATTCATAGTAAAAAATCCATATTCCAAATTTTACATAAATAGCACATAGTGTTTGTGAGTTATCGTGGAAAATCTCCGGAAGGGCGAAAGAAGAATTTTCATTCAAGGATTTTCCAAAATCTGATACAAATCTGAAATTCTAGTAAAAAAAATCCATATGCCAATTTTACCATGATAGCACATAGCGTTTGAGTTATCGTGGACAAAATCCTCACGGAAGGGCAGAAAGAAGAATTTTCATTCAGGGATTTCGTCCAAAATCTGATACAAATCTGCAATTCTAGTAAAAAATCCATATGTCAAAGTTACAAAATAGAACATAGCGTTTGTGAGTTATCGTGGACAAATCCTCACGGAAGGGCAGAAAAAGAATTTTCATTCAGGGTTTCATCCAAAATCTGATAAATCTACAATTCTAGTAAAAATCCATATTCCAAATTTTTACATGGATAGCATAGCGTTTGTGAGGTTATCATTGACAAATCCTCACGGAAGGGCAGAAAGAAGAATTTTCATTCAGAGTTTCGTCCAAAATCATATTAAATCTACATTCTAGTAAAAAATCCATATGTCAAATTTTACAAAAATAGAACATAGCGTTTGTGAGTTATCATAGACAAATCCACACGGAAGGGCAGAAAAGAAGAATCTCATTCAGGATTTATCCAAAATCTGATGCAAATCTACAATTCTAGTAAAAAATCCATAAAGAGACTTTTTGTTAACGGTTTCGTCCAAAATTTGATATAAACTTACAATCTTGGTGTAAGGACAGCATAGAAATTTTTAAGTTAGCTAGATCGTTTTGAATTGTCGTTCTAGACACATAGACCTAATTCTAAAATGAGTATTCTTCTGATTAGCAGCGAATCCAGATTTGGGTCGCGGGTGGGGCTTCACAGTAT
>BGPR01009972.1:0-10697 GCA_013235015.1 Araneus ventricosus | reverse complement strand
GAAGGAAATATGATTTATTCTATTTACATTTTGCTCCCAAACGTGCTCAAGATCATCAATGTATCAAAAATATAAAGAATTTTATTATTGTATTTCAAAATCCTAGCCTTCCTTTAACCTATTGTATTTCGGACTTATAATGCAGTAAAAGAAACAGTATCATGTGTCTTTCTGGAACAAAATAAAACTTCACTGAAGAAGATTCCACTTCTAAGTTCGGAAATATATAAAGTATTTCTTAGAAATAAAACAACGAATATATTCTTAAGAAGTTCTCCTGCATCCTTTTATCCAAAGGCTCTCAACAATTGATGTTTTTATTTGATCACTTTTGTTCGTTTCTTTGTATACTATGGAACGTTTTCTTAATTTTTTCTTCTGATTTATTTATTCTTTTAACCGGGCTACAAAGGACTGATTTATTCTTTTAAAAGAGAGAGAGACGGAGAAACACATTTTCACTACACAGTTTTGAAGTGTTTTTTGTTTCGTTGTTCACTTTTTGTAGCTTATCCAGTCAGACATAAAATCACTGATTTAGGTATACTAAAAAACTCAGAATTTGTTTGGTTCTGAAAGTGTTCTTCTTAAACTGCGGATAAAATAAATATAATTAAACACAATTCTTAAAAACAAGTCTTATTAGTATAATAAACGGTAGGAATATTTTTTTTTATTTTATTTTCTACTTTTTACTTTTGAGGTCCATTGTTTCTCCAATTCACTTCCAGGCAGCGCCACTGGTATGAATGAAAACTTAGTTTAAATAAGTATCAACTGATGAACAAGTTCTCAAAATATTTAAATAGTGAATTTTCATCGAAAATATAAAAGAGTACAAAATTTCAAATTTCTAGTGCATTGAGTAAAAACTCGACAGCGAAATTCCATCTTCACAAATATAAAACATGTGAAGTTAAATATAAGTAATTAACAATACATGAAACCAAGTTACTTATATTATTAAAAGCAACAACTAACTTAAAACTTCTATTAAAAGTTATTTTCGTTTCGAAAAAGAAAACAGCTGTAGTATATATTCAGCAGTTTTCCTGAGGAAAATAATTTGACCTTTTTTCTGAACAATTTTATAATTTTTAGTAGTTGAACGGTCTCCTTTTTACTTTCTCGTATACGAAGTGTACAAAGAGAAAGTATTGTAATCGTCAAAAAATTCGAACTCGAGATTTTGACGGATCTCCACGTTTTAAACCTCCCTGAGTCCGAAAAACACAATTTAGGAATTATGTCTGTATGTCTGTCTGTGTGTGTTTCTGTCTGTGAACACGATAACTCAAAAACTATTAGAGCTACGGGGATGAAATTTGGTATGTGGTCTTTCAACATAATTTGCAGGTTTCTGTCAAATTTTGGACAAAATCCGTCAACGGGAAGTCTGCCTATTTGTATGTTAGCGGTCATGTGAACGCTATAACTCAAAAACTTGATTAGCTAAATGGATAAAATTTGGTACACAGTTTTATCATTATGAATGTAGGTCCGTATAAAAGTTTGGGCCAAATCCGTCAAAAAGAGGCGTTCAAATTGCATATTCAATTTCTTTTAATCCGATTCTCATGCGCATGCGTATTGGTAGCAATCTGTTATTGTTGTAAATTTTATTTACAACAATAAATAATGTTTTCAAGCATCAATTGTTAACAATTTTTTTATTGTTATAAATCAAACCTATCTCATTATTTCAACAAATCTTTTATTCACGCGCTTTTGCAATTGTTACGGTTGTGGTAGTATAAATTGTTTTCTTGGGAATTCAATTCCAAAGCAGAATTTTCGCTTTAGTATTAATTGCATTGCCTATTTTATCGCGCCTGCTACAAAGTAATATTTTTTTGAAACGTGGCAACAGATATTTTATTTCAGGTTTGTTTGTGTTTTTTTTGTTTTACTTTCTCGTATACTAAGTATACAAAGAGAAAGTATTGTAATCGTCAAAAAAATTCGAACTCGAGATTTTGACGAATCTCCACTTAGAAAGTATACGAGAAAGTTTAGGGGAGACCACTCCCGATGGTTTTCTCTGTCTCAAAACTGAATCATGTAAAAAAAAATCCTGTGCAAGGAGTGAGGACCTACAATTTCAGGTCGACATCGTTGTGTGAACTTCAATGATAAAAGTTCATATTTTTTTATCGTACGGAAAAATCCATATTGTTTTCGTAAGTAATAAATCCTTATAAAATTAAGTAAATAAAAAGAAAAAACTTGTCTTCCACAGTTTCCTTTTAGAAGAATTTGAAACGTTTCTTTTTTTCCCGACATTTAGGAAAAAAAGGAAGGAAATCTTTAAGATCATTGAGAAATTCTTAATTATAAAACTCATCAAAATGAATAGACTTAGCTGCATGAATAAATTTATTACCTCCTCATTAGTAATTTATGGAAGCGATCGATTAAATTTTCATTACAATTCTATTTTCTTTTTTACTTTAAATAAGGCAGAGGAAATAAATCTTTTCTTTGCGATTAATAAAGTGAATTTTAAGAGCTTATTTTAAAATTAAAGGCTTAACAATAATTTAAATCCCTTTTGTCTTTCAATTCTTGACGGATAAGAAAATTAAATGAAGCTGTTCTGCTTTCATTAATGCTTAGATTAGGAAATATTTCTGATGATTGATATTATTTTAAAAACGAATGCATGGCTTTGGATTTTATAGAAAAAATTCAAGTATCTCGATTTTATCTTCGATTAGTTTTGTCAGTAAAGGAAGGAGACATCGCAGAAAAGTGGATTTAATAAGCGTTTTACTTTTAAAGTTTTTAATTTAAATAGAAATAGTTTTATTGAAAAAAGTGACCGTTTTTTGAAAACATCAAATTCTCCATAGTATAAGTTTGTTTGAATTGTCATTCTTCAACAAATTTTGTAAACACTGACTGATTCTTGCTTATTGAATAAAACGCTACAAAGAGCTTGCCAAATTCAAAAGTGAACATGAATAAAATATACGAGTTGGGGCCCCCCCCCCCCCCCTTATTAAAACTAGATTTTCTTTTATAAGGAATTTTTGAAGTTCCCAAATTTTGTAAAGTGGACAGGAAAAAAAACGCATGTGCAATGGTAAAATTAATTTTTTTTCTGACACTTTTCTTTACTTCTGCAATTTAACCCAAGGGATACAATCTTACTGTAGAGATTAATTTGAAAAATCTGATCCAATTTAGGTTTGAGTAGTTTGAGACATTAATGGAGGCTACCATAAGCAAAAATAACTGAATTACCAAGTATTTTAAAGTATGGGCTGCCATAAGCAAAAATAACTGATTTACCAAGTATTTTAAAGTATGGGCTACCATAAGCAAAAATAACTGATTTACCAAGTATTTTAAAGTATTAAAATAACTTCCCATGTGAATTGTTGAGTGGTTTCAGGTGTCATCGGCTTTGAGAAACACAGGCACCATAACTTCACTGAATTTTGTCTGCAAGTCAGAATTTTGATGAATCTGTGGAATGTTGTAAATTTTAATAAACCAACGGGAGTGGTCTCCCCTAAACTTTCTCGTATACTCCTAACACATGTAGAAAAAAACAAGCTAAAAAGCAGTAAAACAAACAAGTATCCCTAACGCTGTGGAGAAAAAATAAGCGAAATGTCATACCACGATCTCCGAAGGTCATTCAACGCGGAAGTGGAATTACAAGCCGGCGTCATTACCAATACGGCTGGCCGTAAGATAAAAAAGACGAAATTTGCAATTTGAACGTCTTTTTTCAACTGATTGACACAAAAATTGGACACAAATCTACCATTAAGGTAATAAGGACACATACCAAATTTCATTTATCAAACTAATTTTTTTAAAGAAGTTATTGCGTTAAAAAGTATGCGATTATACAGACAGATAGTCAACCCTTTGACGGATTGGGTGCAAACTTTGATACAAACATACATTCCTGATGATAAAAATGTATACCAAATTTTATCCACCTAGCCATTTAAATTTGTGAGTTATCGCGTTCACATTAATACGGACATACATACAGACACACTTCCTGTGGCCAGAGTTTGTCGAAAATTTGACAGAAACCTACAAATTATGTGCAAAGACCACATACCAAATTTCATCCCTGTATCTTTAATAGTTTTTGAATTATCGTGTTCATGGACAGACAGACAGACATAATTCCAAAATTGTGTTTTTCGGACTCAGGGAGGTCTTAAACGTGGAGATTCGTCAAAATATCGAGTTCGAATTTTTTGACGAATCTTCTTTGTATACTTACTGCGTATACGAGAAAGTAAAAAATTGGTTGAGAGATTTTTCTTCTAAAGCTACTATGCAGATAATTCTAGTGTGTAACAAATCGTCTCTGAACAAGAAACACCACTTATCTGAATTTTTTGAGATCTCAAAGAGGAAGAAAGAACTGAAATTTTCTAACCCCAAAACGAATATTTCTGAATTTTTTTTCATATCTGGTAGGAAAATGTGATGTCATGTTTGTAACATATGTTAAAAAAATTCAGAAATATTCGTTTTTGGGTGCGAAAAATGCAATTTTTTTAAATTCCTCTTTGAAATTTCAAAAATTCGAGATAGGTGGTATTGCTTGTTAAGCGACGATATGTGAAAAAGCGTCAGATGGACAACAATTTTCAGCTCTTTATGATCTTATAAATCAGATAAAAAGTCACTACTAATGAAAATGTATTAATAAAAGAAATAGCTTTCCAATGCATTTCAAGTGACGAATGCGAAAACTGAAAATGAGGTTTCTCAAATGTAAATTATTTTCAATGTATAACTGGTTTATGTATTTCGAAAATGTTAGAAACACCGACTATTAAAATCAACCAGATAATGGTTTTTGAAACATTTATCTTAAAAAAAAAATAGGAAATAATCGAACCGTACAGTGCCAAAAATAGTTGTTTAATAATATCACGTGGGAACTTAAATTGTTACATGCACAATTTTTTTTTGTTTTGTTGTCACATCGCTATGCTGCATCATTTTGATTCATTTACAGCAGATTTTAGTTTCTAGTTTTAGACAGCTTATTTGTCAGCAATAACCCTTTGCGGCGCAAGGCATTAAATTTTTTGAAGTATGATGGGAAAACATCAAGTATGGGTTTAGTTTATTGTTTAGACATGGAATCTACAAAAAAAAAAGCCTTACTCGTTCCGAAGGGGGGAGGGTCGTCTCCTTTGGGGTCACACCCCTCATATGAGAACCCCTTTAGATACAGCCACCTTGATACGCTCAAAAAATATTGTTGAATCTTACAGAAATTCATAAATCACTTCAAGAATATTGGAGGAAAATTTTCGAGTTAATTTGCTAAAATTGTAAACGTCCAGAACTGAAACAATTTCTTATCTCTGAGTTAAGGAATTTTCCCAAACTTTATCTCTAGTAATTCCTATTCCGAAACGAAATTTCATAAGGCTGCTATATATATTCTATACGGAGTACTATTAGCCCTACCCTAAACCTATTATTTTCCATTTATAGTTGAATTTAACGGTTGAGAAGCGAGTGAAATTAGGTGTGCCATCAGCTGGCACACTGCGCCTCAAAGCGTTAAGGTTACCTGAAGGCTATTTTGGAATGAACCTGGTAATTTTGAATCGTGGTCAGGAGACCAAGAAGACACTTGAGTCATAAGACCCCTCTTCAAACTTCCTCTCCACACCAGCGGGAGGACCATTGACCCTTGATACCAAATATAACTCACATTAGGGCCGCTTGCTTGGCGGCGTTTGGCGAAATCGAGTTTCGAACCAGCAACTGTTTAGTACCAAAGACGAGACTCTGCCACAAGGCCAGCATGGTCCTAATACAGGGCAGAATTTTACAATTTTAACAAACATTAATCAATTGCTAGCTTTTTTTAAATTAAAACTTTCATTCAAAGAGAAATACATTAATCAAATTCTTTTTCTAAATGAAATGAATAAAGTACTACCTCTAGAATCGGCTTGAGAGAAAAAGATTTTTTTTTGTATAAAAGCATAGATAAATAAAAACTGCCGTCGACACGTAAAAAAGAGTTTTAAAATTGTGCTTACGAATAGAATCGAATTAATGCATTAAGTTACACAGATTTTTTCGCAATTTTGTTGAACCCAAGTATCTGATTTTAGAAACAATAACAAATAAAAATGTTCTGCACTAGAAGCTTCCCCAATTAAGATTTTCTAAAGAGTTTTTTATTACAACTCAGCATTCTTTAGAATGCTCTTCTATTGCCTTTCCTTTGCTTAAAATAAATTTTTTTTTATCATGAGAAAAAAAAAGCAAAAGAGAATAATTAAGAACAAAAGTTTTTCTAAATTAAGGTGTCTTCGATCCGAAAAGAGTTAAAAAGAGGTGTAGTAATTAAATTTGGAGACTTCTGATTAATTAATGAACTCTAGCTTCATGTTTCAGTTTTCCAAGAATTAAATTTTTTTCCTAAGTAGAAGACATTTTCTCATAAAATATCAAATACGTTTTATCGGTATGTGTTATAGTGCCTCACTTATGCTTAAATGTAAAAGATCCATACAATTTTCATTTATAAATGTTCTGAGTTTCTTATCTTAATCCCCGCTATTCTTGATAACGTTCATAGCTTTAATGTTGCTTGCGTTGTAGAGAAAGAGTCGAAATTTGAAACAATTTAAGAAAGGCAGGATTTAAAAATCAATTATTCATAATGTGACCATACGTCCCGTTTTTAATGGAACCGTCCCGTTTTCATGTAGCCTATGCCGCTGTTCCCAAGCACAGCTTCGAAATGTCCCATTGTCCCATGACGTCGAAATGTCCCATTTTCAGAAAGAGAGCAACTCACGGTAATAATTTGAAAGGTGGGAGTGGTCTCCCCAAAACTTTCTCGTATCCACCCTAACACAGGTGGGGGAAAATACACAGATTGGCAGTAACATGGACGATTCCCTAACACTCCAGGTGGGGCAAACGCGCAAATTGTTTGCGCCTTTTTTTTGCGTTGTACAATGACGAAGAAACTGAATATGCCATTTGAACGCCTTTTTTCAACCGATTGAAACGAAAATTGGGCACGGATCTACAACTAATGTTAGCAGACTTCATAACACTTTTTATGTAACGAAGTCATAAGATTTAGAAGTTATTGTGTCAACAAGTACGCGATAATACAGACCGACAGACAGTCAACCCCCAAAGAATGTGGTCCAAAATATGATACGGGCTTACATTCTTGATGATAAAATGATACCAAATATTATTTATCTAGCTAATTAAGTTTTTGTGTTATCGTGTTCACATGAACACGGACTGACAGACTTCCCGTGGACGGATTTGGTCCAAAATTCGATAGAAACCTACAAATTATGTGTAAAGATCACATACCAAATTTCATCCCCATAGCTCTAATACTTTTCGAGTTATCGTGTTCACAGACACACAGACATAATTTCAAAATTGTGATTTTCGGACTCAGGGAGGTCTAAAACGTGGAGATTCATTAAAACCTCGAGTTCAAATTTTTTTAAGGTTGCAATACTTTCTCTTTGTATACTTCGTATGCTAGAAAGTAAAAAGAAGAGCAAAAAATTTCGATGGTAGTGTAGCCAATAGCAGTACGTCTCGGACATAAGCAAGTCGTGAAACCCGGCAATTATTTCTCACTGCATCACACCACAACCACCGGGAGTGATCTGCCTTAAACTTTCCCGTATACTCCTAACAATGTGAAGAAAAGACAAGCTGAAAGGTAGCAAAACGAACAAGCGTCCCTAACGCAGTGGAGAAAAAAAGCTTGGGAATCGGAAGCCCGGAAGAATATTTACAAACCCTACCCTGATAGAACTGAGGCAGGAAATCAGACAATATGATTGGCTCGCTTCACCGAGAGCTGATGACGTCGTTCTTTGCTCTCGTGCGTGTACTTTTCATTAGTATAATTTCTTACAGTGTGGGATGTTTTATGTTTTATGATATTTTAAAAAATAATTTCATTTTTAAAAATATTACAACCCACGGAAGAATGTTTTCTGTGCTCAACTGTGGGAAAATGGAGAAGAAAAGTAGGACGACTCTTGTTTTGTTATGATTGCCGTACGCTACGTGCGAGAGCTGAAAACGACGTCACTGCCCCTCGTAGCAAATGATATTGGCTGATTTCCTGCCTCAGTTCTATCAGGGTAGGGTTTGTAAATATGCAGCCCGGAAGTAAAAGGCATGGGTAGAAGCGGAAAGGATTAGCGCAAGTGAATCGCGCAATTACGCAATAACGGCCTCGCGTCATTGTGTGATGAGAGAAGACAAATAGGCGATTTGAACACCTTTTTTTCGACCGATTGAAACGAAAATTGGGCACTAATCTACAATTATTGTTAGCAGGCCTCATACCAATTTTTATTTATCCAGGCCGTAGGGTTTACGGGTTATAATGTTTAGAACTGTGCGATTATACAGACCGACAGACAGTCAACTCTTTGACGGATGCGGCCCAAAATTTTATACGGACCTACATTGCTCATGATAAAACAGTGTACCAAATTTTATCCATCTAGCAATTCAAGTGTTTGAGTTATAATGTTCACATGAACGCGGACAGATGGGCAGACAGACTTCCCGTGGACGGAGTTTGTCCAAAATTTGATAGAGACCTACAAATTATGTGTAAAGATCATATACCAGAAGTAGCTCTAATAGTTTTTGAGTTATTGTGTTCATAGACAGACAGACATAATTCCAAAATCGTGTTTTTCGGACTTAGGGAGGTCTAAAACGTGGAGATTCATCAAAATCTCGAGTTCGAATTTTTTGACGATTGCAATACTTTCTCTTCGTATACGAGAAAGTAAAAAGTGACAGAATAGAACACTGGGAATGGTTCAACAGAAATTAGTTGGTTGGCATTGTTCACAAATTTTCTCATCAATAATTTAAATCATGAGAACTTTCATATAATTATCAAATATATTCCATGTCTGCCCGGCATTAATGCAATATTAGAAAGGGTCTTTTCTTTTATGAATAAGTTATGAACGGGAGAAGAATAACAGCTGCAAATCGCGCTTCTTAAAGAAATGCTATTTACCAAAGTAAATTTTAAGAAATCGTAGGAAGAATTTCATCTTTATTTGAAACCATCACCAAATATACTTAAGCAAATATTTGTTCTTCAGAAAAATACACGATCACATAAATTATTTATTTTTAAGTATACGTTCCTGTAATTTTCAGTAATAAATAAAAACTGAAGAAATGCACGTTTTCTTAAATATACATGCTATCATCTAAAATATTTTACATCTCCCGTTTTGAAGAAAAAAATAAATGTTCACGTTAATTATTCAGACCCATGACTAGTTTTTGAAATGTGCTAACGTAGTTAAAATCCAGAAGATAAATATATTATTTTGAAACAATTTAATAAATATGCGATGCCTAAATCATAATTTTATGAATATTTAAAGCATTTTATTCATATGTTTAAAAAATAATCATAGAAATAGGCATTCTTAATTGATTTACAAAGATAACATTTGCTTTGAAGCTACACTACGAATATCATTTTATAAATTTAATAGCTGATGTACCCGGCGTTGATCTGGGTAAAAATATTTTTTTAAGTCCAAGTACTTATAACAATTTGAACTTAATAAAAGCAATAATAAAGACTAATCCACAGCCGTGATCTCTGACCGTCTCTACCAGCAGTTTAACACCCCTCTTCTTTTTTCTCACCTTAGTTTGAACCATCTGGCAAGGTTCTAGTAGTCCTTCGCGTTTCAGTTTCCTCTTCCAATCACTGTTAAGGCGACAACATAAGCTCTTACATATCTTGGATTTTATTGCCATTATGCGGACAACGATTCTCTTCTCTTTAATGTTTGTATCACTGACAGGAAAAAACCACATAGTGTTCTTTCTTTTCCTCCTTAGGTCCTCTCCCTCCGGTAGGAAGCGAGCTCAATAATCTTGAAGGATTTACACACTCATTATTATCATTTAAAAATTTGTAAAATTAAGTGAAACATCGTGGAAAGAGAATAATTAGCATCACTGGATTGTGGTGCAACCATATTGAAAGATGTTTATGCTGCGAAATAAAAGTGAAAATAAAAATTCCGTTTTCTCTTAATATAAAAAAAAACAATATTTTTTATCATAACTTTCACCGTGGTAAAAATACGGGAATAAAGGATTTGATAAAACTATAAATTGGTTTGAATTTAATTACAATAATAGAAAGCATTGTTAAAAAATTGTGTATGGAATAAATTTGAAATGTTTATTAAATTAAGGAAAAGAACGCTCGAAATTTAAATTGAATTATTAAAAAGATAATTTTCTGTTCTTTAAGATGGTATGCAAATCCTCTACGTGGAATATATTTTTCTGAAGTTATTGGCGAAAATCTGAAGATAAAACGCCGAAAATTGGCTTAATTTTCGTTATTTAATTATATATCTTAGGAAGTAATTTTTTTGAAAGTTGAAAAAAGTACAATTAATCTAGGAACGGACTCCACAATGGTATGTGCAAATTTCATGTCGAAACTATTTACCGTTTAGGAGGAGTTCTTGCGACAGACAGACTGTTAAAACATCTTCCCCCCCCCTCCCCTGGGCCTCTAACTACGATAGAAACCGGTCTAAGAAACCTTGAAGGCTTAGCACACACTCATTAGGATAATTCCATAATTTGTGAAAATTAAACAAAGCATCGAGGGAATAATACACTAA
>BGPR01009971.1:37394-52023 GCA_013235015.1 Araneus ventricosus | reverse complement strand
ATGATAGCGGATAGAATGAGCGGTTTGTTGTACCATAATCAATTTATTTGAAATGCAATTATTTCATAGAGAAATTAAGAGGATTATACAAAAATGTCAAAATCGATTCTATTCCGTTTAATATGTAGTCGCCTACTTGTTAGAATTAAAAGGGAAAAAAATCTGTAGACAGAAGAAAAGACTTTGTCTTATCCCGATATATTTCTCTATAAACATTTTAGAAGAAATAGGGGTTTTAAAAGCAATTTCCAAAGTACTACATACATTTTAAAGAATAAAAATTTCTACTTTTCTGTAAAAGAATATAAAATAAATTGAAAAATAAATGGATGATAAACCCGAAAAGAATGTTAACACATTTTATCTGGAATAGTTTGAAGAAGCTCCAAAAGCAACTGCTTCAGCGTTTTAAGGCTATGAAATGAAATGTTGTGTTTCTTTTCTTAATGCTTTTGAATCATAATGCAAATTGTTTGTATTATTTTAATACCTTTGGAATGTGCATGCAAATTTTCAAAACAATTTATTTTCTATCTAAAAGCAGCTGCAGAAAGCCTTTGAATCGTAAGCCTATTTTATTAATTTATTGTTTTTAAATTAAAATTTTTCTAAATTTATGACTTAATATTTTACAAATAAATATAAACATTTTGGTTTGCATATATTCTTCGCAAAATATATGTAATATAATTTATGATTATGGCATATTTAACTGTAAATTATGTTAAGTGTTAAAACATGTTGCATTTAAAAAAGAAAGCAGCTGACGTTTTAAGTATGCATATAAATTAGAAACTTGTATGGCTAAAAGTTAAAGAAACTGTGCATATTTTTCTTTAAAACAATATAGGTTTTATTTGGTAGAACTTACTTAGATTAGGAAAAATGAATAATAACTTCATGTTTCAAGTTATATTTTTTATGAACTGAAAAATGTGTCTACTTTTCAGAAAATTGTTCATTTTTAATTAACTTTATGGTTCTAATGTAATTAGCGATGAGTATTAATTATAATTAATGGATTTTAATTATATAATGCAGAAAAGTTATGAACACCTGTTCTAACAGACACAATTGTAATTCGCACATTATATAAAAAACTAGATAAATATTCAACTTTTGAAGAAGAAAACCAGCGGTAGTGGTCTCCCCTAAACTTTCCCATACACTTCTAAGTGAAGATTCGTCAAAATCTCGAGTTCGAATTTTTTTGACGATGACAATACTTTCTCTTTGTATACTTCGTATAAGAGAAAGTAAAGAGAAACACGAGAGACAATTTGCGGAATTGAAGAAAGTGAAGAGTCTTAAATAGATAAGAATGTAAAGTACAATTTCTGATTTAAAAAATTAAAAATATATATAACATTTTTACATTATTTTCAAGAATTATTTTAAAAAAAATTATAGAAAAATAAGACCAGTACTTTTAACATTTATATAACCTATTATGTTCATCATAACCTTTGTTTTTATCTCCTCATGAGAACGTAGCTGAGATCGACTTAGAAGAATTTAGATTAACTGCGCTTCCATGACATGAAGGGAATAATTTTCCCTTTCGATACTGTTCCAGTACTGAGTATCAAAGTTTAACTGTCGATTTACTTTACTCGAATAAGATTTGTTTGGCGAAGGTCTGTGTTATATTCAAGTTCAATAATGATTAAATAGGAATTTAAACTATTGCATTTGTGAAGAAGCAAAATTTATGTTTTCAATTCTTCGTTTAACTTTAATTTCAGGAAGACTCTAAAAGTTGTTATACCTTATTCTTTCTGTAGGATTTCGTTGTAAATCTAAGCCCTCTGGCAAAACTTGTTTTATAAATATCATTCAAAGGGAGTTTCTGTGAGCTGACAATTATAAATTGGGATATCAATATCACATACTTAAAAATAGTATAATTAATTTTTAATTATAAAATATTACAAAGCATAAAAGCGACATTGTAAGCAAACAATTGAATTAATTTTTGAGTTTTTTTATTTAATTAAATTTTTAAATTATTTTTTTATATTTTTTCAATTATGAAACATTACAAAACCCTGCATCATTACAAAAACATTTCTGCCAGCAAGTCAAGACGAATATAGATAATTTTTAACTTTCTCGTATACGAAGTATACAAAGAGAAAGTATTGTAATCGTCAAAAAATTCGAACTCGAGATTTTGACGAATCTCCACGTTTTATACCGCACTGAGTCCGAAAAACACAATTTTGGAATTATGTCTGTCTGTGAACACGATAACTCAAAAACTATTAGAGATACAAGGATGAAATTTGATATGTGGTCTTTACACGTAATTTGTAGGTTACTATCAATCTTTGGACAAAATCCGTCTACAGGAAGACTGTCTGTCTGTCTGTCCGTGTTAATGTGAACGCGATAACTCACAAACCTAAATAGCTAGGTGGATAAAATTTGGTACACATTTTTATCATCAGGAGTGTGGGTTTGTATCAAATTTTGGACCAAATCCGTCAAAGGGGTGACTGTCTGTCTGTATAATTGCATACTTTTGAACGCAATCATTTCTTTGAAAAATTACTTTGATGAATGAAATTTGGTATGTGGCCTTTTTACCTTAATGGTAGATTTTGTCCAATGTTTGTGTCAATCGGGTGCAAAAGGGTTTTCAAATTGCAAATTTCGTTTTCTTTACATTACACCCAGCTCAATTGGTAATCACGCCGGCCTCTAATTTCACTCCCGCGTTAGACGACCTACGGAAATCGTGTTATGACGCTTCGCTTATTTTTTTTCTCCACTGCGTTAGGGGTTCTTGTCCGCTTTATTGCCTTTTAGCTTACTTTTTTCTCTACATGTGTTAGGAGTATACGAGAAAGTTTAGGGGAGACCACTCCCGCTGGCTATCCAGAGATTCACGAGAGAGAAGAAAAATTCACGCCTTCGTACATCTCCAAATTTAATTTCATTAAGGTTGGAGTCATAAGAATGAGAGACAGTGGAAAAGAATGCAACCGATGAGAGCTTCCCAACGAGATGTCATATGCTTAGGGTATAATGCAGTCGAAGTCAGGGGTTGAAAATATAACTTTTGAGTACCCAACTTCTAAGAGCTGTAGTTATCGAAAAACTTTTAATACAAAATCTATTAGTTATGATGGGGCATTAATTCATCTAAATTCATTTTTTCCATTGAATTATCTGCTTTATTATTTTTTCAATAGTAAGGGAGTTACGGAGAATTGACAATTTTACACATCACCACCATTTACACTCTTTTTGAGTTCGATAGCCCATCTACGAAGGCCGAGTCTTTCGAACACCGGCCCACCTACAACATATCATTCACTGGCTCAAATCCAACAAAAGTACTCTAGCTATTTTGCTCACAGGATGGCTTGGGCAAAACATTCTATTTAAATATTTTCAGAGTGTTTGTTTTTTGTGAGAAACTATGCAGATGTTTTCTCAAAGTCGAGTCCTGAGAACCTTTATGATAGATATATTCCTATAAAACATCTACCTAATAGTCTTTATAATAGGTATCGTCTATAGATATTATTAGGTAGATAATTTATAAATATCATATAATATCTAATATAAATAGTAAGATACTTATAAAATATCTACCCAATAGCCTTTATAATAGGTATCGTCTATAGGTATTATTAGGCATTGTCTATAGATATTATTAGGTAATGTCTATAGATATTATTAGGTATCGTCTACAGAAATTATTAGGTATCGTCTACAGAAATTATTAGGTATCGTTTGTAGATATTATTAGGCATCGTCTATAGATATTATTTGGTAGATATTTTATAGGTATCTTCCGATAAAATATCTACCTAATAGCCTTTATGATCGGTGTCCTTCTATAAAATATATACCTAACAGTAACATTACAAAACGCCCATCGCAACAATCACCAACGCTTGCTCAAAACAAAAATACATTTAGTAACATCAAAATTGAGGCCCCAAAGCCGTTATACATATTTAGAATCCGAAGTATTTCTAGCCTCCTATAGGGTGATGGAGAAAAATCTATTACGTCAATAATTCTCCAGTAATTGCATTTCCTGCGTTCCTTTGAACGCCTGGAATTTATGTGACCCGCTACCGAATTCCCGGTCGTTGCCAGCGAAACGGAAGAAACCATACATTTCTATAACCTTCGAAACTATCAGGTCAGCCTCACAGATTGTTAAATAAGAGGAATATATGACCACGCAGATTCTGATACTGCCAACAAATGATTTACAGAAGTAGTGGAACGGAAACCAATATCAATACGTTCCGGATAGTCGTTCAAAATGCATTTCTGTCAAAAGGGTTTTTATTTAAACATATATTAGTAACGGATAGCAATGATGGGTTTGTATATTCCTTCCGTCTAAGAGGATGCTCTGTTCAGACAGGGCTATAGAAGAAATATAACATGAATTTTCTATCATAAATAAGTCACAAGAAATAGTGAAATCTTCAAATGACACACGAAATACTACAGACAGGAAATAGTGAAAGAATATTTTTAAAAGCTTTTATTTAACTTGATTTGCTTATTGTTTGTCAAGACTGATCGTAACTGATTTTTCGCTCACTTCCTAATATGGTAGAGTTCTGAATTTTTGTAGATTTGTGTTTTCTTGATGACACTACAATAAGTGAATATTTTCATTTAATTATCATTTAATAGATTGATTCAATTAATTTTTTCTTCCATACTGATGGTGGCATCTGGTATTGAATTTGAGAAAAAATGAATCGCTAATTTTTATAAATATTATAGAACTTTAACTGTTGAGTTTATTAAAGACTAATAATAATAATAAAAATAACAGAACTTTTTAAAAAGACGCTTAGGTTAGCTAACATTAAGGTAGAAAATAATTTTTTATAAAAAATATCGGTGTGAAAATCGAATTTTAAAAGCACGAGGCACTGAAAACAATACTAAAAAGAAATTAAGCTACCAGGAACATTTCAAGAAAGGAAATTCCAAAGCATTCATCAAAAATTAAAATATGTTACATGATGAAAATTCCAGTTTGTTTAAACAATTTCTATCAGCGCCTCGCGCTTTTACGATTTTAGTTTCACATCTACATTTTTAATAAATGAATTATTTTCTACTTTAAATGTACAACTATAAAAGTGCTCTTCTTAAACTTCTTTATTTATTTTGGATATGCTGTGGTGATTTAAATTTGTCTAAAAATAATGGGCAGTAAATACGATCATCGCATGCATTGGATCGTTACAAAAAGTAAAGAACGTCAAAAATTCTTATAAATAGAACAAAATGAGCGCATTCATACGAGTTGAAGAATTTTAATGATGATTAAACCATTTTTTTTATGCTAGCTGATTCCACTCAGAGCAACTGCCCACCGTTATATGCACGCCATGGCCATGCATTTTCGGCCAAAATTGGCGATTTCAGTCTCTACAGCGCATCAACTATCGTCAGCAAAGAAGTTGAGCCAAGCTGGCAATTCAACGCCCCAAGAAAATTCACCAAAACAAAAATGGCACCAAGTGGTGTGCGTATAGCGGAAAAGTATCCAATATACAATATTCACAAAAGAAAGTTCCATGATGTCCATCTCAATTTGTGCATTAACACGATTTTAACCTACTCTGATTTCAACAATTTTGATGTCGATCTGAACGTTCTTTGGCTCGCCTAAGTCCATTTGCTTCATTTCTAACTAATCTCTTTTGAATAATTTCATCTAAAGTTTTATTAAAAAATTATGTGAACTCTACTTCTTAAAATCACTTTTTTCGTGAAGAAGTTGTTTTACACTCGACCGAATATAGTAGCAGGCTATGCCTATGGAGTTGAGCCTAACATGGAGGAGGCTACCGGTTTTGCTCTGTGAACAAAAAGATTGTTGGCATCTGTAAAAAAGAAATTAACCTCTTTTTTGTGCCACGTACCTTAGTGTTTATATTGTTACAAAAATCTTTCTGTGGTTGTATGTTGTAAACAGTCAGACACGCAGGATAATGGAAACTGAAGGTTTAGTCACAAACATGCAGGAAAACACGTAGAACAGGTAACAGGATACAATAGATCTTGCACAGATTAGAAACGTAAACAGACAACAATTCGCAGGTAATAACAGTTCAGCACTTTGAGATTTAGCAACACAAACAGTCAGCAAATCACTAATAACGACAATAACAGCACTTTCAATAGCGCTCAACTCACCAGCTTTCTAGCTCGCACTGCAGACGAAACTCTAAAGTTGTTCGAGTCGATCAACCCCTCTTTGATCCAAGTGCGGCCCTTAAATACTGTCCCCGACAGGTCGTGACGTCACACGAAGTTTTCTCGTACATTCAAGCGTATTTTCTTTAGTAATAGAGATATCCAGAAAATGGTCGCATTTTCTGGAACTATCGATTTGTCGCCAAGGTCTCCAAGTTTGTATTCAAGGTCAGGAGTCCAGGCCTGGTTGCTGCCAGTTATCCCATACTTACCCCTGTAAAACTCTCTTCCAAACCATAAGATTAACATTGCTAGGAAGTGACTTTCCATGTTCGCAACAATTTATAAAGATTCTTACTGCTCTGAGACATTTACAAAAGTCCTTATTAAAAGATGGTTTAATCGGCTTAGTTTTATATATTTACCTACCAGTTTTGGAGAAGATCAGCGAACTGTTCTATAAACAGTTGCCGTAATTAAATAACAGCAATATTTACATTTCTATACAACAGAGAAACGTTTTTAAATTGTTATAAAGTTACAAAATTATGATATCCGATTGCAAACCTTTCGTTTAATTAACATTCAATATTCCAATGAAATCTTTAAAATATATTTTTGGTCGAATACATCTCAAAAGAATACAAGTCGAAACTTTTTGGTGATGTAATAAAATAGATGCTTTGCTGAAAGTTTCTTAAAATTCGCTACGTAAGTCAGAAAAATAATAATTCTAAAATTATTTTGTAAATAATTCTATTAATAATTTTCCTTCTTAAAAAATACGGTCCAACTTAAACTATTTAGTACTAAAGATATTTCACAAATGTGCACTCAATTCTAAGATGAACAATTTTTCGAATCAGTTTCAGTTGGAATTTAGCTTTACTTTTTGAAGCTTCAATATATTTTTTTGCAACATAAAATTTTTTAAATGTTACGCTCTTAATGTTTTACAATGAGTTCTTCGTCGGCTAATAGGAAAAAACACCAAACTTAAATGTCTCAAAGTAAAGATTAATAAAAACGAAACATCAGAAAAAATGCTACATTTTACAGAAAATACACTTTAGCCAACGTAATGGATGCGCTTAATATAAGTATTATTTGAAAGTTCACAGCCTCAAAAAGTAAAGAGAGATATATTACACCAATAATTCTCCGGTAATTGCATTTTCCGCATTCTTTTCCAAGCCTGAAATTTATGTGACCCGAATCCGCCATCCTGGCCGTTGCCACTGCAGTGGAACAAACTGTACATTTTTATTGCCTCTCTGAGCTATCGGGTCAGCGTCAGATGTTCTTAAATCTGAGCATTATATGACACCGCAGATTCGGACACTACTGACCAGTCGCTTACAGAAGTACAGTTCAATGGAATGGAAACCAATCCCAATATGTTCCGGACAGTCTCACAAAATACATTTCTGTCACACAGCTTTATTTTTGACAGATATTAGTAATAGACAGAAATTATTGGTTTTTATTTTTTTCATTCTAAGGAGCTGCCTAACTTTGACAGGGTTATAAAAGGCTTAGGAAAAGCCTTTTTCATCATATATATATGTCAAAAGAAAGAGTGGTCTTTAGTAGATGTCGCAAAAAATTTTAGAAACAGAAAGAATGCAAAAAATATTTTGTGAACGAGTAGGCGATTTTTTTTATTCTTCTAAGAAAACTTTACAGAATTATATCAAGGCCAAACACACCTTCAGTCTAGCTGATGAATATTTCATTTGGCTTGTTTGAAGAAAGTGTAATCTATATACTGTGACATTTGTAAATAATAAAAAAATAAAATTTCGTAAAATTATTCATCCGAGGAAACTTTTTTTAAATATTTTTAAAAGAAATAAATAAAACGAAAAAAATATTTTGGTACGAGCATTTCTGAAAAAGCAAGAGAAATAAAATGGCAACAATATGTCGGCACAGCTTTGATATTTTGTGATAGGGGAGAGTGGGGCACCTTGAACAGGTTGTAGATATTATTGCATGTGCATTCAAAGCTAATGTGAAATATGAAAAATTTTATGTTCTAAAAAAAACTTGATTATGTCAGTAAATGAAAACCATAAATACAATTAATTACTGCATCGGGAAAATAGAGAAAACTAATTTTTAAAATATTATATGAATTGGATCAATGTGACCCTTTGGGTGGGGTAGTTTGAACCTCCTGGAGGGGCAGGTTGAACCCATGTGAAATATCGCTACAAATTAACAAAAGTGTTAAATGTCTTTTCACTGACCACTTAGGATTAACATTGAACACTTTTACTGGACACTTAGGAACGCATCTATTGACGATTATAATGATTAATGTCAACACTGTAATGCAACATCGATCGAACCCTCTTAGTGGAAGCACTTGTTATTGGTTTCCGAAGACGCATCACAATGTTATTTCTGCTTATGTAACTTTTATCTTCTACGTCTGGTTTAAAATATCTTATAGTCAGTTTAGATTGTCTATAAAAATCAACTTCATATAGCTGTTCGCCATCTTCTCATGATAGATTAATTATTTTTCCAACATAATACAGGGTTTTCTGTTTAGAATTTAATGGTGTTAAAGCAAATAAAGCAAAATCACCATCTTCTGGGAGCATTTTAAAATATATTCCTCTAGCCCCATCTTCCTCTTGTTTCGAGAAAACCATTCTTGTGTTAAAATGAGGAGAAAAGTCATTATAGTCTTTAGTTTTGCCAGACTGATACTTTTTTTACATACCGAGATAAAGTTATACGGTCTATTGCAAGGTGTTTACTTATTTGTCGAACTGAGCGGCCTTTCATCACCTCTTCATCTGCCCTTTTCATTAGGCTACCATCTACTTTGCCGCAAATAGACTTTGGCTTGTAGTTGCGAACCATTTTCTGTACATAGATAAATAAAATAAAAGTGTAACCAGCCGTTTAAGAGGATAAAAGAGTAAAAGCTAGATTAATTCAAAAGCAATTATATTAGTTTTCATTTAATTAGCAACAAAAGTGCATTCATTTATGGTTTTTAAACACCTAAGATGCGTGTCTCCCAAGTTTATTTATTCTTGATTAATTAATATAAAAGTCCCTTGTATCAAAATAAGCAAAGGTAATGACGAAAAAATGGTTAATTATTTTTTATTCTAACTGAAACACTGGCCTACTCTTACACATTTAATAATGAAAAATTAATAACAATTTTAAACTTTGTGTAAACACCATATTTATTTGAGCATTTTTTCATTTTTGATTTAATTTACATCGTTATTTAAATGATTATTGATTTTTAAATCATTTGATTTTTGGTTTGATATTTAAATTAAAAATTTAAATTTATCTATATTTAACTGACTTAAAATTTAATGCTTTTATATTTCAATAAATTATTGTTTTTATTTGATATTTAAATCAAATAGGCTATATATATGCCTGTCTTGAAATGTAAAATTCATAAATCGAATAAATAAATAAATATTATTCTTTTCCCTACATTAAACAGAACAGAAGTTTACTAATGGGGCAGGTTGAACATAGGTTCTAAGTGCCCCGTTTCTTGTGGTTCAATGTACCCCATTGTCCGCCATTTTTAAATATTTACTTTGACACAGTTATGATGCAACACTTAAATTTAAAACTATGATACAAATCATCATCTGGGACATTACAATCTGTTCAGTAAAAGAAACTAATTAAAAGCACATTCATCAAATTGGAAAAAAAAACTTATCTTATCCGTAAAATTTTACTCTCATATGTGGATTTTAAACACAACCTTCTACAATGGCAGCAAGCAAGGGAAATAAACAATGATTTGCATGAATCATATATTCAGTTCTAGTTGATAGTAGTGTAGTAACATCTAATGTGAGAAAATAAAAATAAAAGAATAAATGCCGATGGTTCAAGGTGCCCCTATGTTCAAGGTGCCCCACTCTCCCCTACACCTATACGATGGGAAATCACATAGCAATGCATGGTCACCGATGAGTCGACCTTCACCCGGGAGGGAATGTTCACATAACTTCCATGTGTGTTAGGAGGAGAACCCACATGCAACAAGAACCCGTGCAGCCCACGAACGGTTTTCAGTAAATGTATGTTCCGGCAACGTAGGAGACCACCTCGTCAGGCAGTACTTGTTGTCCGAACGTCTGACAGGTGCAAACTATCTGATCTTCCTTCAGCAAGTATTGCCGCAGCTGTTGGACGACGCGCACGTATCCGCTGCTATGCGTTCTTCCATGTGGTTTCAACATGATGGGGCCTCCACCCATTATGGTATTGACGTGTGTCTCCACCTGAATGCAACGTATGGCCAACAGTGGATCGGAGGGGAGGGGGCGGCAGTGCTTTGGCCCGCTCGATCGCCAGACCTCACATGCCTTGATTACTTTTTATGGGGGTACGTCAAGTCACTGGTGTACGAAACTCCCGTTAACAGTGCTGAGGACCTTGTTGAATGCATCGCGGTATCTGGTGGGGAAATCCGGAACACACCCAGTATTTTCGCTAACGTTCGATCTTCAATGCGCCGGAGATGTGAGGCCTGCATCACGGCCCGGGGACATAATTTCGAACGCCTACTTTGATGACGATCGTTGTCTCTTTAATGTTCTTTTTTCTTATTTTTTTACTGTACTAAGAATAATAAACATGTTTTCTCCTCTTATTCGTGTCCTGTCTTTCTTGTGTTTTGTGTCGTCATTACCGCGCCAGGAAAGCGTTGCATTGCTATGTGATTTCCCATCGTCTAGGTGTACTCTATCTGTTCTGAAAGTTTGTAACCACTGTACTGATACACCCATGCATTTATAGATTATATAATGTATTTATACATTATTATTTCTATATTTATATATATTATTATTGCCAGATATTTTTGAATACCCTGTATGACACTTGACATAGTATCAACTAAATTGCATAAAAAAATAAAAGTAGAACTGTAGCAAGCTGGAACACTAGTAAGAAATGAGCATAATTATATCTGTGCAATTGACCCTTTGAAATTTAAAAAACTAAAAAATAAATTCATCTTTAAAATTATTCATTGAGGAATTCCTCCTCCCATTAAAGTCAATTCATTTTAAATTTCCCCAGAAAATTGTGTTTCGAATTTTATTTACCCAACTTGCCAAACGAATTAATTTACAATACAGCCCATAAATAAAAGTTTACCAGATAATGTTATTCATCTTCCTGCTTTCTTAAAAATCAATTCAGAGTCATTGAAAACTGTATCATTTTCGAATTATATCGATGAAATCAAAACTATCACATAACACTTTAGGTTGAATTGTCAACTGGAAGCCTCCTAATGAGCTACAGGAGCAATAAACATTGAAAACTAGCACTGAAATCTTAACTTTCAGTTCACAATTTTAGCTGGAATGTGAACATTTGGTTATCCGGTAGGTAATATATAATTATAAAATTCACATCCAACATTTTCATTTTCATCTTCAGCATTATTCATCGAGGAATTCCTTTTCTCAGCATGTATATCAACCATTAAATGCTTAATTTTTTATATCTTTATTTTAAAAAGTTTAACTTTAATTTCTTGAATAAAACATAAGAAAAATAGTTTTAAAAAATCCTATTTTGTTTTAATCATGGATTACGGCTAAACCAACGTTTGTTACCAATCAACAACACTAGGCTTTAATTGAGAAAAAAATCCCCTTGATAAAATTCTAAAATATTAAACACTGATGAATTTAAAGAACTAATAATGTGGACAAGGTATTTCCTTCAACATTGTAAATAAAATATGGTATTGCCAAGCGTACAAACGAAGCAAGAAAAGATGCCGCCTCAAGTGTAAAACGTCAATTTATTTTTATCATCAGCACTCAGGCTGCCTTATACAGTGTTCCCACTTATATCCGTAATATCCCCCTTAACTTCTAAACGGTGACAGCTTAGGCCTAGGTATAGTAAAAAGGCCATGCGCTACTCGATGAGACAACTTACAACGCCATCTATGGGGAAATTTTGGAATTAGCGGTCCTATCTCGTAAATGGTGAATGGTACGAGAAAAAAGTCAATTAGAAAGTTGTAGAGCACTCTCGATTTAGTACGAAAAGATACCTTGCGCACATTAATACTCAAAACAGAATGTAAAAAATGAACATTTGTTTGATTGCGATTTTCAACACTATGGCGTCGTGAAACGCGGGAAATCCAGTCCAGAGTGCAAATGTGTATAGTGGCTAACGGAGAGCATTTTGAGTAATATAAATAAATGATCCAGAAGACAGGAACGTGTCTCGGTTTCTTTCTTCCACTCTTTATGACATGACAATTTTCGAAATCGTGACCAAACAAATGTTCATTTTTTGCATTCTGTTTTCAGTATTAATGTGCACAAGGTATCTTTTTATACTAAATAGAGAGTGCTCTACAACTTTTTACTTAACTTTTCTCTCGTGTCTTTCACCATTTACGCGATAAGACCGCTAATTCCACAATTTGCCGATAGATAGCGTTGTAAGTTGTCTCATCGAGTAGCACATAGCCTTTTTACTAGACCTAGACACCAACTTTATGGCCTAAGCTGTCACCGCTTAGAAGTTAAGGGGGTGTAACGGATATAATGAGGGACCCTGTATATATTGTAAAAGCAGTATGTATCCTATTGGCAACAACAGGCATTAGAGCTTCAGTCTTTTTTCTCAAGATTTTAGATTACAAAATTGGGTATGTTGCTTAAAGGCAACATTTGGCATTTAAGGGTTAAATATCTGTAAGAGATTTTAGGATTTCTTTATAAAATGTGCCAAATAAATTATAAATCACTAGTAACAAAAAGTGTACTAGATTATATTTACGTAGTTCTTTAAAAAGTTTTCTAAAAAACTAATTCCTGGCACACAGAAAAAGCATTCTTACAGAAACCTGCTCTCTATAATATTTATCGTGGTTTCAACTAAATATTTATCTTCGTTGCGGTATATTTATGACCAAAAATTCATCTCATAATGCTTCGATAACTCTGTCAAACACCAGAAGCTTATTAAAAAGAAGCAAACGGAAATATACATCATTTCTCTGTTCTGCTAATATCTGTCAAAATAAAAGCCGTTTAACGTAAATACATTTTGTGTGGCTATAGGAAACATATTGATATTGGTTCCCATTCCATTGAACTGCAGTATACGAATCTAGTAGTATCCACGCTGCCATATATTTCTCTGATTTAAGAACATCTGTGGCTGCCCTCATAGATCAGAGAGGTAATAAAAACGTATACTTACTGCCACTGCGCTGACAAAGAACCGGAGAGCGGATTCGGGTCACAAATTTCTGGCGAGGAAAAGGAATTCAAAAAATGCAATTACTAGAGAATTATTGTCGCAGTTTATTTCTCTTAACTACTAGAAGCTACGACAATTACAGGTAAAACATATATGAGTCTTTGTCAGCTGAATTATTACGTCATCAAATCAGTTTTCTTCAATAAGTTGGGGTATCTTTTCATGTTTGAGGTATAGCATTTTTATTTTTTCAAGAATTAAAGCAAAATATAAAAAAAACCTATATTGGTATTATTTTCAAATGTATAGTTTTCATAGCATTAGAGTTTTATTAAGACCACGCTGGAATTTTTCAAAATGGAAAAGTTATTCAGATTTTTAAGCTTCCAGTTAAAATTTAAGATTGCGTGTTTAAATATGGTTAGCATTTCATATTAATATATGTTTATATGTTTTATAAATATACATACAAGCCTGCCGTAGTTATTATTTGCTCTAGTATTTGGACAAATTATATTTTAAAAGTTATCTGTTCCATTTTTTAATAAACAAAGATTTTTCCTCTATAGCAAAATTACATGTATCAGACATAGTAAATACAAAATACATATTGCCCGAGCACTAAGATAGTCCATGATTTCAAGATATCATAAAATTAATAGTTAATTTAATTATTAACGAAATTCATATCCAACGTTCAGTTAACTCAAAATATTTCCATGTCTTTCTTTTCAGGAAGATTATTGTTCAGCAACGGATTCCGAGACTACCACTTTTGGACGATTTTACACTGGAAAGGGGTGTCAGGAAATGAGTCATATGAGTTCATTTCCGGAGTTCTTTGTTAGATCACGCTCAGTAAAATGTAAGCATCTCCCCTTCCATTCTTCACTTTCCTCCTATTTTGATGAAAACAACTCCGTCGGTGCATGCGCAAAGGCGCGGAGGGTTTCCGAATCCGTTGCTAAACAGTAGTTGTGACTTCGACAGCTATAGAACAGTGGCCTCAAAAATGGCGTTTACCCAGCAGCAAAAATCTGCTGCAGGATAGTAATTGCCAGAAGAAGCAATATTGTGAGAGTGCAGAGGATATTTCAACGGAAGTCTCGTATTGATCCACATGCACATAAATCCACTGTAGTTAGAAGTCTCGTATTGATCCACATGCACATAAATCCACTGTAGTTAG
>BGPR01009971.1:18107-37274 GCA_013235015.1 Araneus ventricosus | reverse complement strand
AACATATTTAGTAATTTGCCGCTAGCAAAGAGCGAGCTGTGCCTAATTGCACAATTAAACAAAACGTCGCTCCAAAGTACGTTACAGCAATTCAGTATACTCTCGGACTGCATATATTTAAAAGGTACACGCAGCGCCATCTATAGGTAGCATTCATTTAAATATTTAGTATATGAATAAAAATAATAGACATACATGAACATCCACTTTGAAATAGACTTAAACATTTGTCAAGACAAAGTGTATTTGTTATCAAAGAAAAGGATATTCTGCCCGACCATTCATCTCTGAGGATGTTGTGGAGTGTGTGTGGGAAGTCGGACCTGACCATTAGTGTCCTTTTCTTCTCGAGCTTTGTTTACAGCCAGGTCATTATACTACCAGCAACACTGAATGAACTTCAGGAACGCCTCGGTACATCTGTCAATTCCATCACGCTGGATACTCTTCACAAGATGTAGTCAGAGTTGTATTGCCATCACGATGTTCCTCGTTTAACAAGTGCCGCTCACTTCGAGTGTTCGTAATTCCAATCATTACCACCAAGCACTTTATGAATTTGTGCAACTAGTGTGAACGTTTGAACAGAACAGTAATCTTGACAAAGTTTATACCCTTTCGAAACCAGGGAGTATTTTTGTTCTAACCCTGTATATCAGAAAAACAAAATGTTCAAAGCATTTTTCAACGATAATATATGTAAAGATTTTTATTTATATATCATACACTTATGTAGAGCAATGGAAATCAAGATCATACAAAAATAGCTGAAAAATAATAAACTCAGAGGTAATCGAATAAAACCAAAAACAAACAAGTAATCCATTCTAGTCCTCCTTTTCAAGGGCTAAGAACTATTCGAAATGGATTCAAAATAATAATTGGGAAATTTCTCTGTAAGAAGCTAGCATTACGCCAATCATAGCTTCTCTTAGCCCGAAATTTCCCAAACAAAGGACATCTGTACATAAAAAAGCATATTTTCAAAAGAAAGAGGAAAAACACACACATCAAAACGCTGATAAGATTGATTAAAATTATCAGCCATCTGGCTATATTAAAATAAGATTCATAAATAAAAAAACTTACCCAATGCCCATAGTTGAGAAAAATGAGAAAAAAAGTCTTCAAGTGATCACAAACCCACGCTAATTTTCTTTTAAAAGGAGGAATTATTAAAGTAAATACTATGCAATGTTGTTGTTGTTTCAGTTAGAATTTTGTGGCTTAAAATCTATTATTGACCATGCTCCCCCAAGTTTATGGTAAAAAATGAGATAATGTTAGAATGAGCACGCAGTGAATATGGAGCAAATATTTTCTTTGTAGTTCAAAACTTTCAAAACAATTGGTAAGTTAACAGCTTAAAACAAAATGGCAAATATAATGGACATCCCACCGACTGGTGACATGCTTTACATCCTTTGAGCAAGATGGGTCGGTTTAGGTAATAAAAAAATTCAACGGGCACGAATATTCTGAAACCTCGTTTATGACTATATCAATGCCAATTAAAAATGCCAATGTTTTCTAAAATTGAAAAAATACGAAGATTGACACGTTCTCACGCAAAGTATCTACTGTTTCCAGATACCGATCTAAAAAATCAGAAACGATTATTCTTAAGGGAACATACGACTCTTAAACCTCGAAAAAATGGTGAAAAACTGTCAAATTCGATACATCATCTCTCTGAAACAATGCGATTCACAAACTCACTTTTTTCTAGAAAAATATCTGTTCTTTCTCTTATAGTAAACACATTTTCAAACCTTCATATTGGTATGCATTTATTTGAGACAGTAATAAATATGGGTATAACTTTTGGAGAAAAAATGAGAACGTCACCTTGCGCGCATGATTACGGATAAAATATTTATCCAAACACAATATTTTGGGTATCTAAGTGATCCAAACAGTCTTTTTAAGAAACTGAACCGCAATTTATTAACATTTAAATTTAGATTCCAATTTATATACCAATTTAAAATAAAAATGTTAAAAATAGTTAAAATGTCAACTTTTCTAACCCCCCAAAAACACTTCTTTGGAGAAATCCTTTCGGTTTTTCGGAAATGCGGTTCAATTTGTAGAACATAGCAAAATACAACTTCGGTAAAAAATTTATTTAAAAATATTCAATAGTTTTTGAGACATCGTGCGAGCAATATCGAAAAAACACGCTTTGAGATATAGCGCTTTAAAAATATGGCCATATTCTATGTTTACATTGAAGAGCTGACACATTTTCTTTTATAACTTTCATAATTCTGGGAATTTTTTAACGAGGATTGTTTTGAATTGTTCAGAAAAGACCGGGAAATATTATATATTTTTTTCATAAAGTCGAAAATTTTCGAGGTTTAACAGTTGTTGCACTGAAGTAACACTTGATGAAGAATAAGATTGAAGTGGTATTTTGTACATGTAAGAACCATTCACCAAGTTAGAAATGTTTATCTGTCTAATACGGAGTGGATTTCGCAATATAATAGTATTGTTTTTGTTTCAAGGTACTATTATTTCAAATCTATCGAATCCGAATTCACAAGAAAAACAATATTATCAACGGATTTGCTATAAAGCATGCAAGAAAATGAAACCAAGATCGCATATTGTAAACTTATTCTCGATTTCTTGTGTGATTGAAATCTTAACTTTATTAAAAAAATTAACCATCATTTTCAAGTTCTATAACGAACTGTGCAAAATCATAAATAGAAAAATGCAATGAACTATTTTGCTGTACGAAATTTGTTTCAAGGCCTCACAAATCAATTTTCCACCGAGCCCCGCTTTTGTTCGGGCCAGCTCTGACAGCAACTATACAAACAATTTAAAGAATGGATAGAAAAATATAAAGAAAAGAAACACAATGTTCTCTCGTTCTTATTGCATGGAAGCTTCAGCGATTGTGTTTTCAGAATTCCATCGGGTGATTCCAGGTAAAATGTGTTAACGTTCTTTTCAGGTTTTCCTCACAATTTTTTGTTCTTATATTTATCTTTTTTAAAAGAAAATTCAGGAAGTTTTTTTCTTCCAGGAGCTTTGAACTTTTTGAAAATAGTGTCTGGAAACTTTGTTTGAAAAACTAACACATTTCTCTAAAAATGTTGTTAGAAAAATGTATTAGTGTCGGTAAATATTTTTTCTTTGCTACAAAATAGTAATTTGATTATTTTTCTGATTCTGCCAGACTGACTACATATTAACCAGAATAGGAACAGGTTTAACACTTATGTTTAAACTTCTTGATGCATTTAGAACTGGATGTATTAATGATTTATTATTTTTCATTTTTATAAGAATTGCAAACTTTAAAAAAATAGATACATAATTTGGGCTCAAAAATAATACAGAGAAAGAATACCTATACGAATTAAATTTTCATTTTAATGAAAATTTAATTCGTATAGGTACAAAACAGACTAAAAAAACTGACTTCGACTGCTCCAAAATTATAATTGGTTAGTCCCAATAATTTATTTAAAACAAAAGTTTTTTATATAACAACATCCATCGTAAACCAGAAAATCAGATTCTACACTCTTTGGAATCTCTCAGTCTTTCCCCTTTGAAAATCTAAATATATACACATTAGAAGCGCAAAATATCATCGAATCATGTTTAATCTTAGGTTGCAATTTAGGTTTACGTAACATACTACTTATTGTATTATGATAACAGGCGTTTGTAGCTATCATCTGGTGAAACAACTCGCAATCCTGAAACTTGTTCACCTTTTCCATCTTAAGAAGTCTTGAAACGACCAAGAACAATATATCTGCATTAGAAACGGAACACTTGGTTTCCCTTTAACAACATGGCGACATAAAAAACAAGAGTTAATTTCATTCATCTTCAGTATTTTTCATCGTGGTACTAAAGGTCACACGGAATGCATTTATTTTAAATATCTGTCCAGTATATTTTTGGGGCTTTGAGTTTCAAACGTACCAGATGAATTATTTATCAACTGCATTATAGACAGAACAAAATACGAGATGAAATTATACATCTTCAAAGGTTTCCCGACAATATAAATTCGCCTATCTAGCGGGACCACATCCAAGACAGAGTTTGGTGGAAGTGGTCCTTGGGAGGATGATGCGCAATACACTTTCGGACTTGTCCGGGACTAGCCACTCGCCTGCCAGGGAGACGTCGCGGCCTTTCCGGGGCGATAGATATCAAGGAGTGGACTGCTCTGCCCTCTGGGGCATATAAGGGGTCCCGTGGTGGAGGTCCTCGGACTTTCTGTGGCCACAGCTCCGAGCTAACGGCCTTTCCGGGGCGATAGATATCAAGGAGTGGACTGCTCTGCCCTCTGGGGCATAGAAGGGGTTCCGTTGGTGGAGGTCGTCGGAATTTCTGTGACGACAGCTCCGAGCTAACGGCCTCTCCGGGGCGATTGATATCAAGGAGTGGACTTCTCTGCCCGCTGGGGCATAGAAGGGGTCCGTGGTGGAGGTCCTTGGAATTTCTGTGGCCACAGCTCCGAGCTAAAGGACAGAGGTTGATGACAACAAGCACGCTCTGAAGTCAATTGCCTTCTGGTTGTATTTTCGCAATGGTTGCGTCGGGCGTCATGCCTGTGAGTGTGGTTATGGTGTTTTATGGATTGTACGATTCCTGCAGGTATTCATCACATCCTGCCTATGTGCTCCTTTCATGACGACAGAGATAGATGACTCGGTAAATTTTTGTATAAATTCACCTATTCACCGACATAAAGTTTCTTTCAGAATCTGCTATCCGCGATATTTCTTGTGACCTTTATTAAAGCTTTCACTTCCATCTCGAATGCTATAATGAAAAATTCCCATTCAAACTCTTTGATAACCCAGTCAAAGTTAAGCAGTCTATTCGACCGCGAAAACTGCGTCAAATAATATCTGTTTCTTACTAGTGTGTGTCAAAACAAAAGCCGTTTGACAGAAATTTTATTTCCCGAGACAATCCGAATTATACAGACATTTGTTTCTATTCAATTCACTCATGTGTTTGTAAATGATTGGTCGTAGAATTAGAATTTATAAGATATTTTATTTTACAGATTTAAGAATATCCGGTGTTCACTTGGAAGTTCAGACAAGTGATAAATATATATATAGGGTTCCCACTTATATCCGTTACACCCTCTTAACTTCTAAACGGTGGCAGCTTAGGCCATAAAGTTGGTGTCTAGGTATAGTAAAAAGGCTATGCGCTACTCGATGAGACAAATTACAACGCCATCTATTGGCAAATTTTGGAATTAGCGGTCCTATCTGCTAAACGGTGAAAGATACGAGCAAAAAGTCAATTAGAAAGTTGTAGAGCACTCTCGATTTTGTACGAAAAGATACTTTGCGCACATTAATACTCGAAACAGAATGTAAAAAATGAACATTTGTTTGATTGTGATTTTCAACACTATGGCGTCGTGAAACGCGAGCGAAGCGAGAAATCCAGTCCAGAGTGCAAATGTGTTTCGTGGCTAACGGAGAGCATTTTGAGCAATATAAATACTAAATGATCCAGAAGACAGGGACGCGTCTGAGTTTCTTTCTTCCACGCCTTATGACATGACAATTTTCGAAATCATCACCAAACAAATGTTCATTTTTTGCATTCTGTTTTGAGTATTAATGTGCACAAGGTATCTTTTCGTACTAAATCGAGAGTGCTCTACAACTTTCTAATTGACTTTTTTTCTCGTGTCTTGTACTGTTTTCGAGATAGGACAGCTACTTCCAAAATTTGCCAATAGATGGCGTTGTAATTTGTCTCATCAAGTAGCGCATAGCCCTTTTACTATACCTAGACACCAACTTTATGGCCTAAGCTGTCACCGTTTAGAAGTTAAGGGGGATAACGTATATAAGTGTGAACCCTGTATAATGTTTTCCATTGCACTGGTACCGACTCTGAGTAATGATTCGGGAAACATATTCCAACAAAGTAAATAAAGCAGCAACTGCAATTATTGATGAATTATTGACGCAATACGTTTTTCTCAACCTTTGAAGACTAAGGATATTCTAGATAATAAATGCATTACGAAATTTTGAATTGCTAATTTTCTGCTCTTATTAAGATTCATAAAGAAATGAAAATGCGAATTTTATAGTATTTAGAATTGTTCAGAATTTCAAGCCCTAGAAAAGAACGCAGTAAATGCAACTATTGGATTATTATTGACTAAATATATTTTTTAACATCTGGAGGTTACGAAAGTTTTAGTTGTTTTGTGTATAAAGTGATTTTCTCAGATGAATCTAATTTAGGCAAGAGTCTATTTTAGTTTGCAGTAATTTTTTAAAAATCCACTACCAGATACTAATACTGACATGAAATAAAAATTTAGTTAAAATTAAACAAGTAGCTGAAGATTTACTTCTGAAAATATTCAGAAATTATTGTTATTGGAAATACACAACTGTAGAAAAATCTATTCCTAAAAGTTCCAGTCTCTAAAAGTCCTTGATTGTAGTATGTCAAGGAGTCAGTGAAATATCTACTACAAAATCCCATCTTTACAAATAATGAAGTAAGCCAAGTTAAAAAATGCGTTTAAAAATCGTTTCAATCACATAAAAGAAAGCATACTATTCATGTCACTTAAAACATTCATTCTGCGCATGTGTAAAAAAACTTAACACCATTCTTTCTCAGACAATTGAAAGGAAGCATTTATCAGCTGCATTTACGGAAGTAGGTTAAATTCACCCTCAAATTGATTAGAAAAAATAAATTCACTACCAATTCAAAAAAAAGTTCTTCACGAACATCCTAACCTTTTTGTGGCATCTGCTAAAATTTAACTTTCTCCTGACATATTTATGAGAGAAAAAGGCATTTTCTTAATGCTTTGATAAAGCTTTCAAGCTGCCCTTCAGAAAAAAAGAAAACACACACCCATCATTTTTGTCTGTTACTAATATCTGTCAAATAAAAATCCCTTTGACAGAAATGTATTTCATGTCCCTATCCGAATCTTATTGATATTGGTTTCTATTTCGTTGAGCCGTACGTCTGTAAATGATTGGTTGGCACTCTCAGAATCTGTGCCATCATTCATTGCTCAGATTTACGAGTATCTGACATTCATTTGATATCTCCTGCGGTGATAAAAATGAGTAGTTTTCTTTAAATGTGATTCTAACTGTCTGGGAATGTGGGTTCATATCACTTAATCCTTAAAAGCCCAATATTGCCTTTAAGCAACGTACCCAATATTGTCTTCTAAAATCTTGAAAATAAGACTGAAGCTCCAATGCCTGTTGTTGCCTATAGGATTCATATTGAAATTTTCACTTTATCGTGTACGAAGTATAACAAAGAGAAAGTATTGTAATCGTCAAAAAATTCGAACTCGAGATTTTGACGAATCTCCACGTTTTAGACCTCCCTGAGTCCGAAAAACACAATTTTGGAATCATGTCTGTCTGTCTGTGAACACGATAACTCAAAAACTATTAGAGCTACGGGGATGAAATTTGGTATGTGGTCTTTAAACATAATTTGTAGGTTTCTATCAAAGTTTGGACAAAATCCGTCAACGGGAAGTCTGTCTGTCTGCATGTTCGAGGTCATGCGAACTCTATAACTCAAAACTTGAAAAGTCAGATGGATAAAATTTTATACAGAGTTTTATCGTCATGAATGTAGGACCGTATAAAATTTTGGGTCAAATCCGTCAAAGGGTTGACTGTCTATCGGTCCGTATAATTTACTTTTGAACAGAATCCGTTATCTTGACGCGCATACGTACCGGAAGAGCGGAGAGGAATTTCATTACGGAGTTGCGAATTACGTCAGTTTGTCCTTGAGCCGGTAAGAGAAGAACATCGTTACGCATCTCTTTGAATTTCATTTTTTGCCTAGATATTTTTCAATCACTATAATGAAAAACCTTCTGATAGTCATTGGATTCTGGGTAACAATAGGTTCGAATTTTATTAGCTACGCGGGGGAAGGGGAAACGGCACCTTTTTGCGGAATTATACGAGAAAGTTTAGGGGAGAACACTCCCGCTGGTTATTAAACCAATTTGCAACATATAGATGGCAAGCTGAGTAATGATAAAAAAAATCAATTGTCGTTTTTCACTTGAGGTTTCATACTTTTAGCTTTGTTTGTATGCTTGAGAATGCCATGTTTTATTCTACGATGTTCAAGAAAATTCCTTATCAGAATTAGTATTTATTAAAATTCATCTGTGTTTTATATTATAAAAATTTAATAGGGAAACTTTTTTCTTAAATAAAGCCCAGTGTTGTCAGTTGGTAACAAACTGTTTTTTAGTCATAAACTATACTTAAAATAAAATAGGATTTTTAAAAGTATCTTTCCCATATTTTATTCAAGAAATGAAAGTCAAAAAATTTTTTAATCAATTTTTTAAAAAATGTGGCTTTTAAGGGTTAAATTGCAGGCATAGATCGGAAAGCTGACAATGCAATTATTTGAGAATTTGTGAGGCAATATATATATATATATATATATCACTTAATTTTACTTTAAATTCTACTTTTATATATTTTAAAATCTTAGTACTATATTAATGCATTCCAAAATCGTTTTCTTAAACTCCAGTTTCGTTTTATTTCCCGCTCTGGAGGTATATTAAATCTAGCGTTTTCGCATATTTATTACTAAAAGAATATTCTAATTACTTCCACGCGCCTACACAAATCTCGAAATCAGCGACTCATGTCGCCTTTCCCTAAAACACTTGCGTAATTTACTAAAAATAGCTATTATTCCCTTCACTTTGATCACGTGTCTATATGTTAAATCCCTACCTGAGGAAATGCAGGGATTTTCTGTTCGCTTTTTACTTGAAACTTAAATCAAGATGTACGTACATTCCGTCACTCTCCCATAATAAAAGAAAATTAGACTATAACTCGGCTTTTTACTGATTACACGAATACCTTTCATATAATATATATACAGTCGGACCTCTATTTAACGAACCTCTATTTTGCGAACTTTTCCTTGGAACCAAGAACATTTTGCGAATTTCTTCGTAAAACTTCACTAGGAAAGCTTTCAATATCCCCCTTTCACCCTCAATGGAGTTGTCCCGTGTCCTCGAACTTTATCAGTAATTAAATTTAAGGACGCATGTGGTAATGTATGCTTAAAATTACTTGTTGAAATAAATGCGATAATGTCATTAAAATTCATTAATTTTAACATAAAATTATTTTTTTAATTGAAAATACTGTGTATTCCCGGACAATGTTTTGTTTTATTCTGGTTTTCCTTGCAGATTTCTTTTTGATGGATAAGATATATAAAACAAATAGATATTAATTTACAAAATAAAGGTGAATCTCTGTTTAATTTTCCATATAACGATTTTTTTTCTGGATTTAGCGACTTCATTAAATAGAGGTCCGACTGTATATATATATATAATTTCTGTCTTTTGAGACTACGAAAAATGCCACGCAATACATAGTGTAAGGTTGCTCAAGTCGTACCTGTTACATTCTGACTTTGTGTTCATCGAATCAACAACGTTGACGGCAGGCAGATGGCTACTAGCATCAGTGATGTAAATTTCATTATTTAGAACGTAGCTTCTATGCATTACAACGTAATCTCGAAAAAATTAAGTTTCCGGTAGTTTTCTTATAATTTTTGTGCATATTTCCTAAGAAGTATAACAATAATTACTAATATAATAGCCCAGATCTGTCTCTCGGTAACGCTCTGACGTCACCAATAATAAAACTCGCGCCATAGCACTGCGAGACGTTAAACAGCATTATTTCATTGTTAGAGAACTTAAATTTCAGTAATTTTAAATATAAAAGAGTAATTGTCGTTCTAATTTGAAATTGAATAGCTCTAAAATAGTGAAATAAAATTTCTTATCGATTGATATAAAATTTATCTCGCTACGATCAATAGTTCCCGGGAAATTTTAAATTATATTAATCATATATTTCAAATTAATTTCCGTATGCCACGATGTATCTGATTATTTCTTGCAATCGTGATGATATAATTTAATAATATTTTTGGCAACGTTTTGACAAGCAGAGAAGTACTTTGTTTTGATTAGAATTTCGAAAAAGAATTCCTTTGAAATTTTAACTTTTGACTTACGTTTGACAAGCTGAGTGTTTAATGGTTATTGAATTATAATAAAATTGTTAAACAATGAAAAATACTTCACACGGAATGTTGTTTACCAAGAGGTTTTTTGAATAAAGAAATATGTAAATAAAAAAAATATTTCCTGTCATAAAACACATGTTTATTTTATTTGCTTTCAATCAATGTTAAACATTTCTCTCGCATATATATCAATTTAAACGCGTCAAATTTTACGAGAAATCTCTCGAATGAAGAGGCAATTTGCACGCGTCATACCATGACGGGTGATTTCCTAATATTATGAATAATATGTTATTATTTCTTATGGCATCATTCTGTGCTATTTGAATAATTGCTTTTATCCAGTAATGACGCTCTGGTTCAATTGATTCTTTTCCTGATGCTTACTTAAAATTTTACACTTGCCGTTGATTAAGTCGTACCACAAACAAGGCCACGACATTGTGGATCTCTTGCACATCTAAAGATACATATCACTACTAGAAAGAGATTACTGTTCTTTTAAATATGTAATGTGAAATGGGTTTTTTCCAATTTTCAGGCAGGGTCTATAAACGTGGCAACACGTACCGATAATACTTAGAGACAAGGAGATATGGACGAGGCGTTATAAAAATTTTCCAATGTTGATATGGGCTTCAACGAAAGTATAATATTCCTAAACATAAACTGCGACGTCACCTTCTAGAATTAAATAAACATTATGTTGATGTATGTCAAAAATCTGTAATCTTATTTGTAATCGTTATCTTTTATTTATTTATTATTCATATACTAAATATGTAAACAAATGCTGTCTATAGATGGCGCTGTATATACCTTATGCAATGCAGTTCAAGAGTAGTTTCAGTGTCAGTTTCAGTTGTTGCTGTATCGTACTTCGGCGCGACTTTTGTCTACATTGTGCAATTAGGCACAGCTCGCTCCTTGTCAGCGGCTAGATATACAAATATGTTTATATTCTGTTAATATGTGTTGTGTCCTTGTGATCGTTTATTGTGTGTGGTGTGTTGTAATGTCAAGAATAAAGAAGAAAGTGAAATTCCTGTGCGCTTATTGAAAATTCCATGCATCTGAATACACACATTATGAAATTGGAAAACCGAAAGGGTTGACTGAAGATTAACTTAAGACAAGATAATTTACTCAAAGCATAATAATACAAGGTGTTTTCGATTCATTTGCTTCCAAGGTACGACTTAGGACGTAGGTGGTACTACTTAAGAACCGGTTTCTTAGTCGTACTGATGTTATTACTTTAAGATCTGTTTCTTTCCTTCGGCACAGTAAGTGTATTTTGAACTTTCCTGTAATAAATAGCTGCAATATTCATAGAAGTTATGAATAATTCAAAATTTAATCCTTCATTTAGTAAAACTTGAAATTTGTAGCCTTTTTTCCTCAGGGGGTACGACTTAAGCAACTTTACAATATATTAAGCATCTTTATTAATGAATTGTGAGGTTTTCAATAAATTTGTCATGTAGAATATTTTTTGTGATAGATGAAGTTATTTCAGAATTAACATTACAGAACAGGCATTTGAATTACTTTTAACAATGCGACACTTAAATGTGCTGTTTTTAATTTTCGGTTTACCGAAACTCCTTTGTTGTCAACGATCATGTTTCAATGTTCTGTAAAGTTCCAAAATTTTTACTTTGTCACATACGAAGTAAACGAAGAGAATGTATTGCAATCGTCAGAAAAATTAAATCGCTAAGAAGCAATTTAAAGTATCTCCAAGTTTCACACCTAGCTGTATCCTAAAAGACTACTCTGTCTGTCTGTCTTCTTTGAACACGAGAATTCAAAAAAAGGAATGAATCAAATTTGGTATCTGGTCTCATTATCGAAGCTGTGGATTTATGAAATTTTCAACAAAATCCGATAAAGGAAAATATAATAGATTTCCCATTATCGAATACCAGTGGCGAATCCAGTGGAGGGGCTATCGGGCTTCCGGCCCCCCCCCCCCCAGAGTTGAACCAAAATTCTTGATTTAATTTAGAATCACAACTGTTTGATCTTAATTTTCATTTAAAAAGAATAGTAATAAGATCGTGACAACATTGCTTTCTGACTTGACAGGCTCGAAAATTTTCCTACTTTTCTATTCATTCCACTTGCACTTGTAGCGTTGGCGCTGTCGAAAACATTTTTTGGCCAGCTATTTCATTGTATTTTTTATTAAATTATCGAAAGTATTGTAGTGTTCTTTATTATTCTTATTGTCAGGAGAGGAAAGCCTGCAAAGATAAAGTGTTTTGGTTTACATAAGCCATGAGGTTTGACATTCGTCACTACGATACAAAATTTTTATGACCTCAGCCCCCCACCCCAGAACCGAATCCTGGATTCGTCACTGTCGGATACTGATAACCGTAACAGAATAACAATATAACTGTTGTAATCGGTAGTTACGCCAGTGTCAATCAAACAATGAATATCCTTACTTCACTATGGCTTTACAACTAAATACAGTGGAATCCGGAATCCAAACCCCAGGAATCCGAAATTTCAGATAATCTGAACAGCGTGTTTTAATTTTCAGAAACATTTTTCTGAAAATTGAAGGAAAAATAACAATTACGAATCAGAAACAAAGCTAATGTTTACTCCCAACTTGAAAGAAATATTCGAATTGGTCTTTGAGAATGAATACAGCACCTCAGTTAGTAGAAGCTAACTCAGATATCTTCCTTTTACACTCAACTTGTTTTCCACTATACCGTGCCAATCGCTGCTTGCTCCTTCCGTAAGCCTTCACAGAGCACCCAGAGTCAAAAATCTACTGCATTTGGTTTATCAAGAGTATTTTATCGAATTTTCTGGATAATCCGAATTTACCGAAATCCGAACGAAGGTTAGACCAAATTAGTTTAGATTCAAGTGGTTCTACTGTATGACCTAAGCATAGGTATTTAAAAATTATCTTAAATTGTCATTTATAAGATCTTTTAAATATATTTCAAAGACCTATTTTTGCATGCCAAACAATATCAACGCATTTTTTTTCTAACTAAAATACCTTTTAGATTAAAAATCAGATGAAACAAAATACATTACAGATGTTTTTCTAAAAAAAATTCTTTGCGTTCGTACATATTTTAAAGCAATAACAATTAGGCAAATGATTTAAATAATGACTTCAGAAACAGAAAGAAAAGAAACAATGCCCCTGCACGCTATTGCCCTAAAGCTAAGGCAGTTTCTTTAAACGATTTCAGGTAAAATGTGTTAACAGTTTTTTTGAGGGTGGTTTTTTTTTGGGGGTTTTTACAGCGTCCATTTTTTTTAACAAAAAATGTGGAAACCTTTATTACTTAAAAAGTTCTTTGGAAATTGTTTTTCGAACAAAAGTTGTTTTTGCTAAATAGTTTTTGGAGAAATGTGTTTGTTTAAGGTAATGTTTTTCTTCCTTCTATGAAATAATACATTTTTTTTTTACCCTTTTTCATTCTGGAAACTCGACAATATATTAAATTGAATAAAGTAAATGTTAAAATTTTCATGTTATCGTCCTTTTTTTCTGAAAATATTAATTTGTTTTAAATGAATAATTTTTTTCTAAATAATTTAGGAAATATTTTGGTTAAAGGGACATACGACTGTTAAATTTCGAAAATTTTCGATTTTTTGAAAAAAATATATATTATTCACCAGTTATTTTTGAACAATTTAATATAATCCGTGTTAATTATGAAAGTTATGAAGGAAAATGTATCAGTTGTTCAACGTAAACACTGAAAAGCGCCATATCTTTAAAGCGCGGTATCTCAAAATGTGTTTTTTTGATATTGCGCGCACAATATTTCAAGAACTATTGAATATTTTTACATCAAACGTTTACAGAATATGTATTACGCTATGTTCTACAAATTGAATCTCAATTTTTGTACATTTTCTCTCCAAAGAAGTTTCGTTGGGGGGGGGGGATAGAAGCGTTGAAATTTGAACTATTTTTGACACTTTATATTAAATTGGTATATAAAATAGAAATTAAATTTATATGTAAATAAATTGTGGTTCTATTTTTTAAACAGACTGTTTGGATTGTTGAAATGCCCAAAAAATTGTGTTTACTCCAATATTTTAACCATAATCATGCGCTGAAGGTGACTATCCCATTTTTTCTCCAAAAATTTATACCCATATTTATTACTCTCTCAAATAAATGCATATCAATATGAAGGTTTGAAAATGTGTTTACTATAAGAGAAAGAACAGATATTTTTCTAGAAAAAAAGTGAGTTTGTGAAATGTATTGTTTCAGATATACAATGTATCGAATTTGACAGTTTCCCCCCTATTTTTTCGAGGTTTAAGAGTCATAAAAGTGTCCCCTTAAGTTAAGAGTCGTAAGTATGTCCCCTTAAGTTCATTTAACTTATATTAATATTCAGTTTCTCAATTACATGAAGGCTAGTTTCGGATAGGCGTCGTGAGTTGGAACCAACGCCTAACCAAGAAAAACGCGACGACACCAAAGCCAGCCTCTCTTTTCTTCCACATCTCTCCATTTGGATGCGTTTGACCCATGGCAAATTTTCCATACCAGGTCCGTATACTATTACGAAAATCTTCCTGTGGGTATATGGTATAAAATGCCCAACACGCAGGATAATGGAGAATGAAGGTTTATTCACAAATATGCAGGAAAACACGTAGCACAGGTAACAGGGAACAATAGACCTTGCACCGATTATCAATGTGAACATACAAAAATTCGCAGGTAATAACAGTTCAGTACTTTGAGATTTAGCAACACAAACAGTCATCAAATCACTAATAAAGACAATAACAGCACTTTCAATAGCGCTCAGCTCACCATCTTCCTAGCTCGCACTGCAGACGAAACTCTATTCCATCCATAATACGTCTCTTAATAAATGACAACAAAAATTTCTGAAAAATTAATCTACCACTTCTTACAACTCTGTTGGTATTTTCAACTGTCGAATTGAGAAAGGTCAAAATGATGCACCGACTAGAACGGCGTCTAAGAAGAACCACGTGACTGCACATTCCACCTCTCGGTGTGTCAAATGCAAGAATTAAAACTTGATTTGATGATGGAAAATATTATGAATGTTGAAAATAATATATGGAAATCAAAATCATTCAAAGAAAGCAAAAAAACTAAGAAAAATACTTGAGAGAATCGGATTAAACAAACGAGGAATCCATTCTAGTCCACTTTGTCAAGGGCTAAGGACTATATTCGAAATGGATTCAAAATATTTGGGAAATTTTTCTGCAAGAAGCTTGCATTACGCCAAATGTAGCTTCTCTTAGCCCGGAATTTTCCAACAAAAGACAAAGGAGATAATATAAATACTTGAAAATAATATAAATATTCCATTCTTTTCAAAATTTATGATGCATATGCATAAATGAAAAGTCTAGAAATATGACCAGAAAGTAAACGAGGATCAATTAAACACCAATGAAATAATAAGTAATTTTATAGAATTTTTGTTTGCTACTGGTCTTTGGTCGGTGAAATTTGCATATTTGCGTTCTATAACCGTCAAAACTCAATTTTATCTTTATTATCTATGGCTGCATTTCATAATTGTATAAACCAAAATGTAAACGAAACTTCATATTATAAATTTTTGCCATATAGGATTAATTTTTTGGGGTTTATGTGGAGTTTACGGTATCCACCACTTTGTTTCTCTTAGGATCGCCAACTCTTTGCCGCTAAGAATGGCGATGAGAGAACATTTGTTTTGGATGCGTCTAAATGTTTTCAACGAGTGACAAGCGCGCATGCGCAAAAATTCATCTTTTCATCGGTGTTTTGCTTATCAGGCTATATTGCGCCACGTTTCGATTAGTCTGTTTTGTTCAACTCTAAGATATGATTCGCCGATAAATTCGAATTTGAATAAAACTTCATTTGGATTTCTTCGGATGGAATATCGGTTCAATACCGTGTATGTTATGCTGTGTGTTTCGTTTCTGAATGAATAAGCGAAACTACGAGTATTCCGCTGTGATGAAAGCGAAGCCACTGATGTTTTTTAAGTTAAATTTTCCCGGTACACGCTTGAAATGCCACAGACATTGCGTGCTGAAATTATCGTTTTGGAATATTTTAAAAAACATAGATGCCTGACATTAAATGAAAATGCGAAGCTACTAGTTTCCTGCTATGCTGAAAGCGAAGCCGTTGATATTTTTTCATATTAAAAAAAAAGCCCAGTATACGCTGAAATGACGTAGGCATTGCGCGCTCAGTCTCTCGTTTTCAGGTGACGCATGCGCAAGAGAGCAATAAAAAGCGCACTTCACATCCAAAACAGTATTTGGCGACGGCACATGAAATTGCGCAAGGAAAAATTGGCGAGAAACAGGCGGGTACCGTAAACTCCACATTTATCATATTTTGTTCTATAATTTAGAAAAGAATCTTTTAAAATAACGCTTCCAAATCATTCCAAATTTCAAAAATTGGATACAGAGTTAAAGCTGAAAAATATATTTGGCTCCCTATGTTTCATCCCTTCACTGTAATTAGCTAAGGTTCATCGCTGTTTGAAAGTCAGTTGATTTGTATTCATAGGAAACATTCGCACACTGCAAATAAATTAATCTTTCGAAATGTTACTTTCGTAAGGAGAGCAAAACGTTATTCTATAGCCTTTGGGAGAAAGTAATGGATGTTGACAGTCCTCAGACAAAAAAATAAATGTTAGTTTTCTCACTTTCAGCTTTTGTAAAAATTTCTTCTGTACCCTTGATGAAAGAGTACAAAAACTTTTATTTCAGATTCATTGTAACACGAATCTTTTAGAAGTTCTTCCGCACGCTTACGAAGCATAGTATTAAAATAAAGTATGTAACGTAAAAGTAGAAGGCGAATAAGGGCAATGCTTCTACTTTTTTGAAACTGAGATGTAGGTTAGAGTTTTTTAATGTTTGATGTGTGGAGTTTCTACATTTTTTTTCATTCTTTTAACTTATTCAGAGCATCTGCGCTAATATTCCAGATGTTGTGTTTCATAATACAAGGTATTATATTAGTGTTCTCATTTTAATTTTTAAAAAATTCCATGCGAAAAAACTTTTTGTACCTCAAATTAGCGCTGAAATATTATAATAAGGATTTGGAAAACAGGATTTTATTACTTTACGAAAAAGAAGAAAAAATTTTTTAAATAAAAAATCTGAAGGTTCTAAAAGTATTCGTAGAAGATTAAGGCGATCAATGAAAATTGGAATTTTAATCAAGTACAAAGTATATTTAAATTTTTAATAAATCTTTAAAACTTTTGTCTCTCTTGACATTTACTGCGGCTAAATTTTCTTTTCCTACCGTTTTCAGCAAAAGTTTTGAGCTCCAGATAAAAAAAAATGTATATTTAAATAAGATAACAGCGTACATTTTAATAACATATTTATTATTATTTTCTTATTTTAAGTCTTTAATATATTTTATAATTCATTATAATAAATATTATGGTATCTTCTCAAATTTACTACCGGACGGCGACGCGCATTTGATTAACTAATAATTAAGTTCTGAAAATATTAAAACGCCGTATTTCCATCGGGAATACACAACTTTACAGAAATACAGAACCCTGAAATATTAATATTTGAATAAAAATTCCATTACAAAATTCAACTTTTATAACAATGTAAGATTTGTAATTAAAAAAGACAGTGAAAAGTAATACTTTTATTTTAAACAAGTAATAAATTTAAAAGGGTTTTTAGTTTATACATAAGTTAAATAATGGGTGGAAGAATACAAGGCCTTAAACAAGTTAATTTTCAAGCATTATCAACAAATACAATAGCTCCGTAAACAATCATTACTTCATTTTAACGTGTTCATTTGTATGTAACTTCATGAATTAACCGCAAAAGCTCAGAGGCAGAAGCATGGGTATACATATCTTATTGCAGCGTGGTTTAAAATGGCACAAATTCAAACTTTCTGGAAAATTCCATATTGAATGAGCAAGCGTCTATAAGCCTTTTTTTTCTCAGTGCAATCGTAGCTTTACTGGAACATTCACGTTAATATGCAGGGTTATTCAAAACAAGTGAATTGATAAATGACTACTACTTCCATGCAAGCAAAAATAGGATGAAAAATTTTGAACGCAATACTGGTGGAAGTTTAAAGTTTTGTCCGTGTGACCGAGGGAAGTTATAAAGTCTAGTTATTACGTAAACAAACAAAACTTTAAGCTTCCTTCTGTATCGCGTCCAAATTTGTTCTTCCTATCGACGTTTGCAAGGAAGTTATTTCATTTGTAATCGGTGCAATTGTTTTAAATTACCCTTCCTAATATATTGTATGTTCCAGTAGAACCTTGATTGCCCTGTGAAAAACGTTTAAAGACGGCAGTGCATTCCATGTGGAACTTTTTCGAAACCTATAAATGTTTGTTTTTTGTTCCATTTTAAATCGTGTTAAAATCAGGCATTGATATCTATGCTTCTTCGTCTTTGCTTTCGTGGTTAGTTCATGAAGTTACAACTGAGTTTGAGCTGATAAAAATAAAACAATGATTGCTTAAGAAGCTAAATTATTTGTTGGTAATGGTACAAAAATTATCTTGATTAAAGTTCTACATTCTTCCCTGCATTATTCAGAAACTATTTTGAATAAACCTGTCTAATCATCTACATGTGAATCAACCTGACATCGGAATTCAATCTCGTCGTAATAATCGTGATAGCATGCGACGATCCTTGGATCTCCCCCCCCTCCAAAAAGGAACTCAGTACTCTGATGCAATAAAAACTTCTGGACAATAGACCGACTCAAAAATAAATAAAAATTTTTATTGATAATTAGAAAAATTAAATCAGTGAATCATATTCGTTCAAAATGACAAGTCTGTCGGACCGAAATCTAGTATTAATGAGACGCAAGTTTGATTCAGCAGCTTTGACTGACATTTATCTTCAGAGCTTTATAAATCAAAACGTACACCGCTATTCAATGATCATTAAAAACCTGACAGAATAGAAATGAGAAAATAATTTCGCAAGAAAAGGCAGAATGAAAGAAATAAACAA
>BGPR01009971.1:4752-18097 GCA_013235015.1 Araneus ventricosus | reverse complement strand
AATGAAAGAAATAAACAAAAGGCAAAAGCGAACCAACATTTGCGAACACACTTTGACTGACATTTGATTTATAAAGCTCTGAAGATAAAACATACACCGCTATTCAATAATCATTAAAAACCTGACAGAATAGAATTGAGAAAATAATTTCGCATAAAAAGGCAGAATGAAAGAAATAAACAAAAGGCAAAAGCGAACCAACATTTGCGAACACACTTTGACTGACATTTATCTTCAGAGCTATTTAAATCAAAACGTACTCCGCTATTCAATGATCATTAAAAACCTGACAGAATCATTGAGAAAATAATTTCGCAAGAAAAGGCAAAATGAAAGAAATGAACAAAAGGCAAAAGCGAACCAAACAACAAAAGCGAAGAAGATCTACACGTGGAGCGAAACTAATTTTTCCTAAATGACGCGAAATAATCCGATGCTTTGCATTCCTCATTAACTTCGAAAATAATCTCTCACTCCATTCCGAATGAAACAAAAGAATGCAAAGGATTTACTCTCTCAGAAGATGCGTCATTAATTAGCGATTTCCAAATCCCCACCTCCAGAAAGTTCCATGCCTCGCTTTCTCGCGGAATGAGAAAAGCGCAGTAAAACTGAAAGTTTACGGTGTTTTTAGAGATTTTATGTGAAACTGGATTCTCGATGGAGACGGGGTAAAGGTAGAATAAATGTTTAGGAAATGAACTGCTCTTCCAGGAATACGCATGCGTGATGGCAATTAAGGATTTTACTCTTGGAAATAAACAAGTCTTGTTTCGTAATTGTCTCGCAGATGGAGATGAAAGTAATTTGAGATCTGGGAACTCTCCCAGCAAACACATCGGTACAGCTGGTTAAAGTTTAGTACTCACTTCGGTAAATTAATATGAAAGTCAGAAAACAAAAGAATTAAAATTTTGGTTTTTAAGAGTTGTAAAAATTCATTTACAGAAAGAAACTGAACCAGCGGTTCCCAACCTATGGGCCGTGGCCTACTTGTGGGCCTCGGGTAAAATATTAGTGGGCCGCCGGAACGCTAGACAAGAGTCGGAGTCAGGGGAGCTGATGGGGGTCTCGACCACTTATCTGTGTGAACGCACTTTCGCAATTTGTGTCTTTTTTACACATAAGTACAGAAACGAACTGAATGTAGAAAATGACTTCCTGCTGAAACTATTAAGTTTTAATTCAGACATTTACTCTCTCGTGGGGGAGAAACAATGTCAAAAATCTCGTTGATTTTTTTTTTATTTTGAATCTTGACCGCTTATTTTTGAGTTTTTTTTTCATTACGACAGCTAAGTAAAAAAAAACAATAAAGGTTTTTTTCGCTTTATAAATATATTTTTTACAGTAAGTTTTACTACTTACTGACATACAGGTGCATTGTATGTGTTTGTATATTTTTACTTCTATATTTAGTTAGTGGGTCTCAAAATATTTTTTACTCAACAGGTGGTCCGCACAACCAAAAAGGTTGGGAACCGCTCGATTACTTCCGACTACCGAAACTACTTCAGGAGAAATGGAATATTTAGGCAGTAGCAAAACTAATACACATAGTCTACGTAAACTCGAGTCATAAAGTAGAAAATTAGAAGTACATGGTCACACAAACATCTTTCTCTAAAAGACCTCGCATCGCGACTTTTACATAGTGGCAAAACCACAACATATAAAGAAAATTAACAGCAGAAATGGCTTTGATGGCGATTGTTTTGAAAAATCAATGTCTGGGTAGGTTGGTTAGTTGTATGGGTTTTAATGTCGCAAGAGCCATTTTTGGCCATGCTGCGCCAAGTCTGGGTAGGTATTCTCGGTGTCGGTTTGTAATGAACAGTTGCTGTATACCATGTGATTCTCAAAAGGACGTTCTAACTAGTTTGTTTCAAGTTCAACCATTTATGACTTAGCATGACACAAATTTGTACATGATGGGATCATAGTGTAATTTTCCACTGCCATTAAATATTTTTAAATGCGTCATATCACATTAATTCTTATTTCCCTTTTAGCTCCAAAGATCTCAAATCCCTTAAGTTCTTTCAGTGTGGACACATAAAACACTGACGAGACACCTATCAATTTCTCCAAAGATTTGAATACGTGAATAATTGTTTATGCGGGATAAGAACAATAAAATAATTGAAAGTCAACGAAACATAAAATTTAAACTGTTAAGTTTCTAAGTTGGTTTTGGCTAAGTTTTTCATTTGGAGACACAAGAGATAAGGACTCCATCTTTTAAATTTGACACTGACAAGAAGTTTATTGATGCAACATCTTTTGCTGTTTCGTATATACAGCTTTTAAAGGAAAGCCGGATAATAATAGGACGTCGCTTTCATTCTGATTTATACTTATTTTTATGAAATATCCTTAGATAGAATACAATTGAATCGCCTGTTGAATATTATTAGAAAGATGGCGGAATAACATTTGAAAGCTAACTGCAGTGCAAAATAAGAAAAGCAAGTCCTTAACTCAACATCAGACAAAACCAAATTACAACAATAGCAAAAAAGTCCATAAGTAGAGAGTAACTTGTGCTCCTCAAATGGCACGAAATAATTCAAACAACTGCACTTTCCGGATCCTTCGAGAAATTTCATTCCTGAAATTTGACATCTTCTCTTTCACCACGTTTGAGTATTAATGGGTCGTCGGTTTAATTTACTGTCTCAAATAGGCACACTGCTGGACAATTGCTAAGGACGGATGATACTATCACCCATAACAACCACAAAATGAAAGAAAGCAAAATGTGGGAAATAAGAATAAGTACGGGATACAGTAAGGGGAAGAGGTGTTAGTATCCAAATTTTCTTTTCCATGCCGGTCCGACTCGTGATAGCGATGATAGGGGATTTAAAGCATTTGACGCATGTGGAGAGTTGTTGTTCTAAGTGAAAGTGTTTTTGGAATATCCTGTAACACAAAGTAATCCCCTCATCCGTGCAATGACAGAAGGGTGGAAGAAATTGCCTCAACATGACTGTGGAATATCACAGCATCGGCATATCCCGTACTGGGAACTTTTTCAAAGGTACCTGCTGTCTTTCATATGCATTTTTCCATTTCTCCGTACACAGCATCAAATTAAAACTTTTTTCTTTCAGATGTTCCAAACATTTCTGTGTTTTCCAGAACAATAAATTATCTTTATTCTAATTTACGAACAGTGTGGCAAAAATATTTTATTTTTCTGGGCCTCCAGCTCTGATTAATGTTAAGCTACATTGAAATTTGTGATCCGGTGGGCATATCTCGTACTGGCACCCTTATCAAAGGCACTTGCTCTCGTTCATAAGCATTTCTCCATTTCTACTAATAATTGTTTCCAGTAATCAGTTGTTTGCAGGAGGTAGTGTAAACAAATGATGCGCTGATGCAACGTTAGCGGCGAAAGGGTGATACAGTTACATACTCGCGCAGTTAGGCTGAGGCTATTTTTCTCCTACCACGGGCAAAGAAATTCTAATGTCCAAACAGTGTGGCAACAATACTTTATTTTGCTGAGCCTCCACCTCTGCTTAATGTTAAGCTACTTTGTAATTTGTGATCCGTCCTTAACAATTGTCCAGCAGTGTATTAAGCAGATTCCTTATATGAATATTACTTATTGCAGTGGTTCTCAGGACACTGCCATGTAGATCTTACCGATCACGGTCTCTAAAACCCAAGACCACTCTTTATTTAAAAGTTATATACAAAACTTGAGCCTATATCGTAGATAGGCCTTCCAGTTCAAAAGGGGTGGAAATGGCGAGGGGGTTTTAATTTCCATTTCCCCATAACTCCCTTCGATTGACGATAGAGAGGAAATTCAAATTAGGCGAATTATCGCCTTATCATAACGAACAACTTTTACAATGAAAGTTGCAATTACAAGCCACAATTGTTTTGAAGTTTTGGGTTGAAAATTGATTTCAAACCTCTAACATCGGCTGCCGCTGGACCTATGCATGTGAAACTTATTGGAAAGCTCTCATTAATTTCATTCTCCGTTACCTTCTTTTATCTTCATGGCTCAAACCCTGATGACAATGGAGGAGGAAATGTCGGAGAGAGTGACATTGTTGGATACGCCATAGCTGGGAGAGCTTGGAGGCAGCTTCATTTAAGACCTAGGCGTTGTTCCAGGAATGTAGTAGTGCAGTTATGTAGTTGTGACATCATCGCGGCATCTGGAAATATCCTGAATTGTAATTACATGCAGATCGGATCCGCCCTCTTTGTGATGTCACCCATTTACCAATAGCGAGGAGCCTGTTGCAGTATTTAAGGACCGATTGTACTGTTCATTATCTTCTTTTTGTACAATTGATAGCTAGCAGTATAATGATTTTATGATTTGATTTAAGATTTTAATTTAGTTGTTGCTTTATTAAATTTGTTATTTTGTTACTGAGTAGTCTTGCTTTTACTGAGTCACCAGCTAAGTAGTTTCTCACAATGGTATACTTCTGATATATATGTGAATCGGGCATGGTAGGTTGAGAAGCTGAGTAGTGTAGTATCGTACTAGTTAATATGAAGCACTTGAGTGGCAATCGTTCTATGTACCGAATACCTCAGCGATTATATTAATAAATCTCGGCTCTACACATGCCGCAAAGTTAACTTGACCTCGACGTAGGCCCAGAAGTTACATAGTAATGGTGGCTGACGTTCTTGTTTTTGTACTCGTGTTACACTTTGGTTTTATATACTGTTTTAGCTATTTTAATAAAGTATCATTTTGCCAAGATGGGCTGTATTATTGAGAGACTATTACACCAGATCCAAGAGATATTAGGTAGATTCAGAGAACCTTCTTAGTCCTTTAAATGTGTTGCCGCATTAGATGCAACAGAAAAGTTCTTCTATATAAATTTTTAATTTATAGATGGGCTCGCAGACTATTTTTGCAGTTGAAATGAGACTTCCGGTAGTAAAATAAAGTATAACTTAACAGTATGCCGTTCGTAACTTTTATCCTTTGCACTTGGAAAAGTGATTAAAGTATAATTATACTTTGAATACAATGATTCATTTTAAACCTTCGAATTGTAAAAGTTTGATAGTATAATCTAATTTTATCCGATAAATTAATCTACAATTTTTTTTAAAATTCTGTAGGTACTTTTAACTATTGAAATCAAGAAGAGTCAAAGTGATACTTCGACTAGAATAGTGTCATAGAGGAGCGCATTCCACTCCTTTATGTGTCAAATGCAAGACTTAAAATCTCATTTGACGATGAAAATTATTATGATTGTTCAAACTAATATGAACATTTTGTCATTTTCGGGCAAAAGTGTCTACCTTCTTCGAGTTCGCCGACAGAAATTCTAATAGAGGCGACGGCCTACGTTGGAAAAACTGATTTTTGACAACATTGGCGAAAATTATTTTTTGACTTTTTCTTGTATTGCAAGATTTAAAACCTCATTTGATGATAAAATTATTATTATTGTTCAAAATAATATGAACATTTTGTTATTTTCGGACAAAAAGCGTCTACCTTCTTCTTCGATTTCGCGACAGAAATTCTAATAGAGGCGACCGCCTACGTTGTAAAAACTGATTTTTGACCACTTGGCGAAAATTTTTTTGACTTTTTCTTGTAGTCAAGACTGTCGTCTTTCCAAATCCGTTTACATTTTGCTTCTAAGTGAATTAGAAAAAAAGTTATAATGATTTTAAAATACTTTGTCTGAAGCAAAACCAACCGGAAGGAAATCTTTAAGTGCAGTTTTGTCAGAACTTTGTTTTTTATAAAATTTCCAGACCGTTAACATGATATCTCGAAATCTAATAAAGATATTCACTTGAAATTTACAAAACATGTTTAAAATAGTATAAGCAATACAATGAATTAAAATATTTGTTTTTTGTTAAATACTTTTTAATTTACAGGTGTTTTTAGAAAAATTAAGTTGTGAATTAATGGAAAATGCATATTTACGCATGTTTTTACCCCTCATTTACTTGCATTTCAATTTTTTCTTTCTTCATTTCATAGATAATTGTCATCTATAACTTGTGTGCAAAGAAAATTAGAATTGCTGCATCACAATTTGGTGTACAATCTTAACCGTGTTGGCTAAATTTCATTAAAAGTTACTATAAATTCCCATATTACTCAAAAAATAATATATTTATAAGAAACTTTTTAGTGTTTTTTGTATTTATAATTGATAATGCATATAAAAAATCATTAAAATATACAATTTTTCAAAAATGTTGTTCCGAGGGTAGACGGTCACCTTTAATAGCAAAGATAACATAACTTGAAGCAAATGAGACATCAAAACGGAGAAAGCAAAGCAAACGACAAAGGAGAAAATCCAGAAGTGAAAAGAGAATCATCTTTCCCGAATGAAATGAAATAATCCTATGTTTTGCACTCCTCGTTAACGTCAGGCCGCGGTGATCTAGTGGTAAGGTCTCGCCTTTGGGGCCGAAGGGTGCCAGGTTCGAAACCCGATTCCACTAAGATCCGTCGTCTATTGGACCTGTTGCATGTTAAATCATACGTAATGGTCCAAACGTCCACCAGTTGGTGTGGTTCCCACAACCCACTTCCACCGACTAAACCATAGGGTTTAGAGTCCACAGGGATGGACGGTTGTTGGTGTGATGCGGAAGTTTGGAGAGGGGTTGCCAGCTCAGGTGTCGTCCTAGTCATCTGACCGAGGTCACAAATTACAAAGTCCGTCCCGAATAGCCTTCGTGTTGCTTCAAAACGGGACGTTAATATAACATTGTTAACTTCCAGAATTATCTTTCTGCGCCAAGTCAAAGAAAACAATAGAGGATTTATTTTCTCCGACGCTGCGACATTAATATGGTTTCCAAACGATCTCACAATCGCCTCGAGAAAATTCCACGACACGAATAAAGTGTGTCAAATGGACTTTGAAATTTTTATGGTTAGTTTTTATATTTTATGATACATTGGATTCTAGGTGCAGACAAGACATGTTTGGGGTAATTCTCTACTCCTTGAGGCAATATACCTAAAAAAAAATCAAGGTTTTTTATGTTTCAAAGTGAATGGTTTGTTTTTTAAGAAATTTTGCAGTAGATGGAAAATATATTTGTGAGAGGATTTTTAAACCCTGAATTTTTTTGCCAATGTCTGTCTAGTTGTGTTTTCATTCTGCAAAAAAAAGTTGGAGAAGGAAACGCTGAAAAAAGTTTCCTTCATGAAATAAACAAACAAGTTCCTTTTCAAATTTTATAGCATTAGACACTAAATACTGGAAAAAAACACTTGAACTAATAATTTCTCAGATATTACAGCATCATATGTTTTCTCACGAAATGAAAATTTATAAATAATTTAGTATTTTGTTAATATTGTTCTACAATTTATTTATATTAATTTCCCGCTTTGAAGCAATACGAGGGGTATTTTGGGATGGACTTCATAGTTGTTTGCCGCTATCTGATGACAAGGACGACGTCTGAGATGGCATCCCCCTCTCCTAGCTTCCGAACTACACTAGCAGAAGGACGTTTGGCCCACTACGTCTGATTTAACGTGCAATAGGCCCGCATACATCGCGGATCTTCAGTGACATCGGGTTTTCTAACGAGGAGCCCTTTGGCTCCTAAGCCGATACCTTACAGCTAGGCCACCGTGGCCTCAAGATTGCTCTGTAAATGTTGCTTTTATGCCAATGATTTACAGAAAATTTGATTTCTGCATCAAAAATAAACTAGTGTAAAATTATGTATTAAGAAGAAATACTCTTTACACTGTGACCTTTGATTATTGAGACAGGAAAGATGTCAGACATTAAAAATTCATTTTAGGGGGAGTTGGAACCCTAAGTCCGTTAACCCTAACCCTGTTACTTCGATGTATCTTTTCTCAAACTCTGTTATAGATTCATGTTTGAAATTTTTTACACAAGTCTCTTCTTTTCATTATACTGAAATGATTTTTTTTTAAAAATTCAAAATTTATATTTTACAAATTTTTTGTGTCAAAACAAAAAATGTGAAATGGGCCATTTCGATGTACCTTTTCTCAAAATCTGTTATAGATAAATCTTTGAAATTTTTATAGAAGTAAAGTGCACCTTTTTCATTATACTGAAACGAGATTTTTTTCAAAAACTCAAAACTTTATTTTTTACAATTTTTTTGTGTCAAAATAGGGTAAAATTTCACTATGTCTAATTAAATATTTTGTAAATTTGTAAAAAATTACAAATTAATCAAAGGCTCATTTCAGTATAATGAGAATGCTGTCCTTTCTTGTATAAAAAATTTCAAACCTGTATCTTACAACAGATTTTGAGAAAAGATACATCGATATAGCCAATTTCACGTTTATTTTGTTTTGACATAAAACATTTTTGAATTAAAGAAATCATTTCAGCATAATGAGAAAGAGGTACTTCACTTGTATAAAAAATTTCAAACACAAATCTATAACAAATTTTGAGAAAAGATACATTGAAGTAACAGGGTTAGGGTTAACGCGCGCGCGCGCGCGCGCCGAACTTAGAGTTCCAACTCTCTTTAGATAAAACACAAATTCCAATACAACCCAAATCATAAAAGATTAATTCTGTCAAAACAAGAAGCAATACATAATGAGAAAATTTCAGATTTCAAGCGTCCCAAGAAGATTGCAGATGTACTTTATTAGAAATCAGGGTGATGATTTCTATTCGTGGAATAGGAATCAAACGCGATAACGAAAAAAACCATCCGATTAGAACTATCGTCGGGCATTCTTAGGTGGTACCAGGGCAGCAAAAATACTTCCAACAAGTGCATTCTTAGGTGCTACCAGGGCAGCAAAAATACTTCCAAATAAAAGTAATATAAATATTACATAGAAATTTTAGTAATTATAAAAATGAAATAGCTAAATAATTATCTTTAAATCAGACATCATTGTTGTTTCTTATTCCACTTGCTCTAGACCTAAGCTAGACCAAGTCTAAGAGTCCGCTCGCCCTCTGAAAATCTCGAACCAGCGCAGGACTTTCAAAGAGGTTCCTCTTCTTCAGCTCCACACGTGAGAGCAGATGGTCTGAAGTAGATTGGTGTGTATTGCACTTGAGGCACATCGTAAAAACCTTTTTTCCCTGTACATATGAAAGTGTGCGAGTGTGTCCGCTAATACATCTTGTTATGGTGGTCTGCAATTTTCTATCGCCCTTCAGTTCTAGGACAGCCCCAGGATGTTTTTGTTGGTACCAGTCATGAATAGGTGGGGTCCTCCAGGTCCTGTTGTTATCGGTTCTGACTTCTGAGAAAATTTCACTATAGGTAAGTGTTCAAGAGTAACCTATGCTATAAGTGGAATGTTAATGACCACTTACTGTTGTAGTACTCTGAAAGAAAAATTCATTCAATATGGGGTTGTGACGCCTGAAGTGGCCAATGAAAAATTCAGGGTTACCAAAGAATAACACAGTATTTGCTAAATGCTAAATTTATTGTTCTACACTTATAATGTTTTCTTGAATAATATACGAAACATACACGCAGACATAATACCAATTAATACGGATAACGATGCCTCCAACTCTATAATCTCCGGAGTCGCACATTATAATGTCCGGCGTTACACGTTATAATGTCCGGTGTCACCATACAACACGAGAATTTAGTTTTCGTGAGAGTCGCGAATTGGCCAATTCAAAAATTGCACCTACCTTGTGCTATGAAGGGGGTACCCCGGGGTCATTATATTAGGCAATTTATATCGACGATTCTATCACCATTTTTGCCTGGCCTTTCCATCTACTATTGCGGCATCACCATCTTTAGGGCTAGTGTCCCAGATCGCCGTAGCTCGACGAACCTTCTTTCTTCCCGTTTTTTGTAGAACTGAGGCCTTTTGCACAATCGCCGTTCAACGCGTCCGTTGACCAGTAGTAGATAGGTGGTGCCATCTGGTGGGTTGCTGAACCGCAAAAAGTTCTGTTATGGTTGCATTTTGCAGCAGTAAGTAGACCTCTATTGTCTAGCGGTTCAGCAGAACACTCCTTGGTCAATTCATCAGACATCATTGATTGCTATTGTGTTGACTTGATGTCAGTTGCTCTTAATACTGTTGAGTAGTTGGATATTAGAAGGATGAGATGCTAATTCAGCTGCTTTAACTGAGACTCATCCGTAAAGTGTTTCCTTAACCGCAATACAAGTGCTTACATGATCGGGTGCAATTGATCTGGGAGATTTAAAAAATTTTTGCTTAGGCTTAAGGAAAAGCTTATCAATCTAAACCATTCGGTCATACTAAGCTATATTTGCGTTTTAAGTAAATTTTGTATTTCCTTGCACTTTCAACCAACAAAATGTCCAGGAATTCAGGAGGGAGTTGACATTTGTTTTTCTTGAAGGTTATTTAGTGTTGACATCTGTTGTCGTAGCGAGTCTGAAATAATTCGATATTTTTGAAACAATATATTGGAAATAACGAACAATATCATCGATTTAGCGGCTGGGACACAGACATACAATTTTTTGTAAGAATATAAAAAAAATATTGACAAAAATTTGGGAAATCAAAAATAAAAAAAATTGGGCGCTACTCATCTACCAGATTATTGTGCCCCTCAAGTACATCAAAATAGCATTGTCGGAAAACCTCGACACCCTAGTACGAGTGGTAAGGAATTAAGAAGCTACTAGAGGTCCGACACTTTTCTAGGTAAATCCGAACTGTCGCACAGAAAAAAAACATGCGTGCTTCGTCTCACAGATTAGAGGCACCCGACGGAAGATTAAATAAAAAAAAGAAAAACCCTTATCAGTTATTGTTAAAAACCAGCGGGAGTGACCTCCCAAAAACTTCCTCACATACGAATTACACGGTTGAGGGGGAAAATACACCGAGCGCTGGAAAACGTGTGGTATTCCCTAAGGTGGGGAAAACGTGCGGTATTCCCTAAGATGGGGAGAACACTCGTTCCAGCGTTCGCAGCTTCTTTTATTTTGCTTAGAATGGATAAAACACCAAATAGGTAATTTCAATGCCTTTTTTGAACCGATTTAAACGAAAATTGGAGACAAATATACAATTAGGATTTAAAGACTGCATGCGAAATTCCATTTATCTAAGTAATTTTTAAAGAAGTTATGGCGCTCAAAATTATGCTATTATACAGACCAACAAACGGTCAACCCTTTGACGGATTTGGCCCAAATTTTTATACGGATCTACATTTCTGATGAAACAAATATGAACCAAATTTTATCCATCTAGTTACTTAAGTTTTTGAGTTATAGAGTTCACATGAACCCGAACAGACAGAAATTATGTGTAAAGATAACATACCAAATTTCATCCCCGCAGCTCTAATAGTTTTCAAGTTATCGTGTTTACAGACCCACAGACAGACATAATTCCAAAATTGTGTTTTTCGGACTCAGGGAGGTCTAAAACGTGGAGATTCGTCAACATCGCGAGTTCGATTTTTTTGACGATTACAATATTTTCTCTTTGTATATTTCGAATGCGAGAAAGTAAAAACAGACCCGAAGTAAGAAGTAGGGAAGGTAATAAAGCATAAAAAGGAAATGGAGCAGAAGACAAGAGAATCAAAACAAAAAACTGTGAGAAGGAAGGTCCACACTTGGAGAAAAATTAATCTTTTCCAAATGGCGGGTAATAATCCGACGATTCACATTCCTCATTAACTTCCACAATAATCCCTTCACGCCGACTGTTGCAAACAAAGAATGCAGAGGATTTATTTCTCCAAGGATGCGTCGTTAATTAGCGATTTCCAAGAGAGTTCACAATCTCCGTCTTGCGAAGATTCCTTGGTGCAAGTCAAATGCGGAAGAGGAAGAGTTTGAAATTTTATGGCGCGTTTCAAGATTTAATGCTCATTTTTATCCTGAAGTTAGTCTAGACAAATTCGGAATAATTTTCTATTCCTTCTGCCTTTATGCCACAAGAAGAGCAAGGGCATTTATGATCGAAAAAATCAGCAAATTATTTGTGTTATGTTCCCGGAAGATTGATAAAATATTAACCCGGGAAGACTGGCGGGGGTCATTTTATGACTCCAAGCCCTCGCAAACTTTGTTTCCAAGAAAAATAACTACCTATTCATTTATTTATCATCAGTAGCTGAGTTAGTCACTCCTCTATCCTTTCTGTGTATTTAGAAAGTATTTCCGGAATTTTTCGTCCCCTAATACACGTTCTGTCAGTTACTGTGGTAATGGAATGACCTCGCGCGTCCGTCCAAGTTCCTCAGACCAGTTATTTCGAGAGGCTGATTACGTCAGTTCGTTGCTGTCCTTTCCGAATCGAAGTATTAACCTGCTGCTCGCAATGCCGACTCTATACGAAAAAGAAATGGACGTTTACGGAAACTTCTTGCTGAAGTTGAAACTGATGAAGATCCAAGACTTTCACAATCAAGACAACGGACCTGAGGATGCTCTAAAAGAGATTTTTTGAGATAATCAAAGTTTCTGCTAAAATGATACGGAATCGGAAAAGGGCGAAGATTCTGGAAATGAAGATGTGAATAACTTGGAATTGTTTCCAATAAAAGAGGGCATTGAATGGAGAAAAACAAAATTTAGGCAAAATATTCGTTGTCATAATATTGTGTCGCGCTTATCTGGAACAAAAGGGAAAGCGAAAAATGTGACCAGCCCTGTGAAGAGTTGGGAGTTATTCATCAACGATAACATGATACAGTTAATTGTAGAGTGAACAAATATATTTATCGAGAAATGCGCACCACACTTTTCACGTGAAAGATAAGCGCCAAAAATTAACTTCTAGAAATCAGAGCTTTATTAGTGGATAATAATGGAGTAGATTTGATTTGTGTTAAGCACTGTATTATTAAGGTCTAAAAGTCAAAAGCGTTATTTTCCAACTAAAAATAAAATTTTTTTAACAGCGCAGGATTGAATTTCAGTATGGGGTCATTCAGTGACCCCCCGCGAGATTTAACGTTCGCTAAGGAGGCGCGTGTTCTCTCGGATTAAGAAGGATTATGCTTTAAATACGCTTCATGAATGCCACTACAGGTTTCTCTATAGAAATAAAATTGGGTTATGTATTCGCGATGAATGAATTCAAAAACTTCGTTTTCAAATTTTGCGTACCTATGCATCAAATCTAGGTAACATACTAGAATAAATAATTTTTAACGTATTGAAATACCATATGTTACTTGATACGTCTTTACATAATAAAGGAGAAACTGTGTCTGTGTGTTGGCTCTCTACAGGGCAGACCGCTGAACCTAACGCTACCAAATTTAGTACAAACATACTTTGCAGGGTGATTTCCAAGTAAGTTCACAATCTCGGTCTCGCGAAGATTCCTTCGTGCAAGTCAAAAGCGGCAGATGAAGAG
>BGPR01009970.1:0-54793 GCA_013235015.1 Araneus ventricosus | reverse complement strand
AATGAAACTTTTAAATCTTATTTATTTGTTGATAACTCTCATAATTTCATCTCTTCGAGAACAACAGGAATTCTTCTGGTTACAATGCCTAAATCTTTCTAAATCTTAATGGTATTCATCTGGAATTTTTAAATAAGCTGCCTTAGATATCTAGCTTCGACGTTATGAAAGAAATTGTATTCTATGTTTAGAGCAAGCGCAGTTAAAAAGTATTTACTACTTATACCCATAGTTCTTCAAATATTCAAAATATTCACTTTAAGTTTAAATAAAAATTCTCTAACATTTTATCGAGTATTATGTAAGTTTCGCAAAACTTGGTGTAAAATTCTGTTTTTTATAAGCAAGAAACACGCGAAAAAATTAATTGAGATATTCTAAAGAAACCTTTATATCTCCCTGGATATTCATGATATTTTTTATGAAAATGCATGGAAAAATGTGCATAAGGAACAAAATTATTGATGAATGTTTCCAAACAATATCAACTTCCTTTGAATCGGGATGAGTCCAAATCATTTTCTTCTTCATCAATTTGTGTGGCTTTCTTCTTCTGTATTGCTTTATGTGTGCACAGTGGAGATTTATATTCACTTGTAGCTTTTGGTTCCATGTCAGATATTCCCAATCTGTAGTACGCGTATCCCTGGAATACCCGAAGATAATGTTGGTAATGGCGGAAACACGATAGGGATTAAAATAAAATTTATAGAATTTTCCCCAATTCCGTGTGAAAATTAAAAGTTACGCTAATCGAAGCTCTTGGACAACAGTGAAGGAAGAGTACCAAGCACACAGTGCCGAGGTAATAAAATACTTAATACTAATTATGAACGAAGAGCTTGTGGAAATAATATACTCGTTGTATGCATATATGTTAAGATCAAATACCGTAGTAAGCTTAAAACGGCTCCAGACATGAAAAAATATCTGTCTTCATTTTAACCTAATTTTATAAACTCATCGCCATGAAACACGCTCAAGGATCTTATTGAAATTGTGTTCCACTTGAAAAGCAGATTATCACATTCGGCAATTGTAAAGCCAGCCATTCACTTCACAGACAAACTGTATATTTTGGAACGCGAGAAGGAAAAAGCTATACAAATATATGGGAATGAGACAAACGGCTTACTATGGTTTGAATTACGTCTGGACTGAAATCGGAACGAAAAATCAGAGGGACTCTGAAAGAGCCTAGCGAGAAGAAACATACCTTGTGTGCACTGAAAACTCGCTTCGAGGGTAGCATAAATTAAAGTCTGCTGATGGTTGAAAATCGAAGAGCGATTGCCAAGCAGTCATTGGATTTGACACCAAAATCTTAGTTGTTTACCATAAGCGTATATCTTTCTCGAGTAAAGTATTGTATATATTCACCTCGCTTTGAGAAATACTTTAGGTAATTGCTAATAAACCCACCGAGAAGAATTTCTCACAAAACTATTAGGACAATATCGGCGCATTCCCAGTAGTTACTGACTGCAGCGAATGTGTCGCAATCCCTGAAAAAGAATTGTCCATGAACAAATTAGGGGAACCAAGATGGGGTGTGGTTAAAAAAAAACCTCAGGCCTGGGAAGAAGATCACAGGTTCATAACGAATTTATAACTTTTATCAAGAACTTAAAAGTCCAACTGGTAAAGTAAACTGTCTGTTGGTTTGCATATCTTGCATATAATATCATTCTTTAGGTGAGGTGAATAAAACATCTTAAATAAAAAGGGTGTAGTTGATATAACTTTTATTTATTCATTTTAAAGGTGATAATGCATGCTATTTTAAATAGATAACGTAATGATATTTTGAAGAACAACCGGTGACCAGAAATGAAGAATTAACGCGCAAAAAGCACGTCTTACTTAACGACTTTTATGGTTAGAAAGAGAGGGCGTTAATAATACGCAGAGAGCTTAAATACTTGGGAGAAGGGGACTATCCGAAGAAGTTCGTGACTCTGGAAGTTAAACTAGAAGTCTGGTTTCCTAAGACTGAAGTAGAAGTAATTAAAAATGAAGTGCCGTTAAAAAGAATTAATTTAAAGAAAGTTGAAAATTTGAATCATTACATGCATGAATCCATTTAATATGTGTAATGCGGTAACCAAAAAGGGAAATAAGCTTGAAACATGAAATTTGGGTCATTGGACTTGACACCAACATCTTAGATGTTTTCTGTAATCTTATATCTTTCTCGAGTAAAGTATTGTATATATTCACTTTGCTTTCAGAAATGCGTTAGGTAATTGCCAATAATTCTCACAAAACTATTAGGACAATATCGGCACATTCCCAGTAGTTACTGAGTGCAGCGAATGTGTCGCAGTCCCTGAAAATGATTTGTCCATGAACAAATTAGGGGAACCAAGATGGGGCCTGGTTGGAAAAAACCCTCAGGCCTGGGAAGAAGATCACAGGTTCATAAAGAAATTATAACTTTTATCAAGAACTTAAAAGTAGTAAATAACACAGCCAAAAGGGTTCCAAAACTAATGAAAGATGTCTGCCAATCGATAACCAAAACGAATTAAGACTCAAAATCTACTACAGTCTGTTGAAGAAAGTAGGTAAAAAACTGCTTGCTTTAAGAAGTCAGTTTTGAATGAAATTCAAAGTAGTTGAAGCGATGACATAAGATTATTTGACAGTTATTGGAATTTTTACAAGTTATTTGGACAATTAACTTCTGAGAGTATTTAATTTTTTGAAATTTTACGTGCCAAACTCTCAAATAAAATTGTAGATTTTAACTTATCACTGCATTCATTTTTTATATCCTCTTTTAACATTGAAGGAAATTTTTAAGCCTTTATTGTGAACATACAGTAACTGTCCTATGGTGTTTCCAAAAAAGAAACAAGGCAGAATTATTCCAAATTTTCATCACTTAAAGCTTTTTTTCCTCAATAAATTCTTTTTTTTATAATAAGATAACGAATAAAAATTCTTTTTCTTATTGAATGGAAGCAATTGGTCTCTATTTAGTTATTGTAAATAACTCTCAATGTTTCAACTGACATTTCACCAATAACTTCGAAGTCTAATCTTCATAATTTTTAGAAAATTTCAGTATATTTCTTGAAGTCTCATGTGATGTGAAATTTAGATTGTGAATTTTAAGGCATTTTGTTTTTACTCCAGCGAACAAACTTAGTCCCTTATTTCGATGTATCGCTTTTTAGTGAAGTCTTTTTTTCGAAATTTTTTTTTCTATTCAAAGCAGTCAGCAATGCAATTATAAATTATATAGTTCCAAACCAATGTCATTCCTAAAAAGTAGGATAATGAAACCCTCCAAATGAATCGTGAACGATTTTATCTCTATCTTCTGTTTCCTTCTTTAAATATTATTAGAGCTTAATGATTATATAATTAAGAAACTCCGGTATTTTAATAAAACTTTCTTCCTAATTTCATTTTATGTTTAAAGTTTTTAACATTTTTTCTTTGAATTTATGAAAAACTGCAATGGTACATAAATTCTTTTTAATTTATTCCGTGTCTTTTCGGACAGCTTGAATTCTTCATATCGTTGATATAAACGCAAACTATCGCGTGTTCTATAGAAGAAGATAATTAATTCGATAATTGGCAATTGTACTAATGATATGAAATCGATTCTGCGGGTAACTTTAATTCATATACTTAAGAGTAAAATTTACCCTAGATAGTTTACCCTTTTAGTATGTCACCAACTGGCAATGAATGGCTTTGAAATCGAGATTTCCAGGTATAATTTATACATTAAAAACGTAGAAAAAAGAAACATTCCAATGGGAACGGGCTTCTTAATGAAAGCTCTACCACTATTTTAATTCAAACATTTCCTATATAAAATTTTTTACACGACCATTATCAACACCCTTCTATCACTTCTCGCAAGTCTTTAATTTATAGCTTGGACTTTAATGTCGGAGCTGGTAAGCGAAAATTCGAGTTGAAGATTTTATCATTTCAAGGTACCAGATTGTATCCCCATGTGTTAGCTCAATGAAATTAGTTTTTTGCCATCTACTTGGAAATGGGTAGATAAGAAGAAGCTTCGGAATATACAAGCAATCATTGTGCTACTTAAGCACTTCCTTCGGAATTTTGATTTTCCAAGCTGCTTTTCGCTTTTTTAAGATGGATTGCTCTTTTTCGAAAAACGGATATTTCTGCGTCCCGTAACTATGATGAGGGACAAAAGAGTAGGCCGTTATAAACGGTACGTATAGTTGCATTAAATATGTCGCGATTTAAATACTGCGTTTGTTAAGCGATTCCAGAGCAACTCCAATAGAAGTACAGAAACTCAAAGCCAAAAAGGTCATGATTCATGAAAGAAAACATGATGAAACCTAAATTATATAAATGTTCCAGACAACATAATGTTTTAATTCAGAAAATCCTATTGAATGTTTAAAGATCGAGCGTATTATTCAAGATTGATCGGGATTAGAAGCAACAAAGTATAGTAAATGTTACAAAACTTTTATTAACCATACTTTAAATGAATGAAAATGTGAAAAACGATATTATGTTTCATTATTCAAATGTAAAGCATAAGTTGAAATTTTTCAATAAAACTTTTTATTAATAATTATGCCTTTAGAAAACTGATAATTGTTTTATTGAGCCGAATTAATTAGAAATAACCTCTGCCTTTATAAGCGGCCAAATTAAGTAAAACTAAACTTAATACGACCACGTGAGTTTTATAGTCTAAGTGTACTATGCGCCAGTTAGGACGACGAAATGAAGCTGGCTTTTTAAATTTGAATATCTGGACAGATTATTTCCATGTTATGTCCCGTGCACAAGAAGATATTACTCAGACATGCCATTAGTGGCAAAATGCGGAAAAAGCGATTAGCGGCGTGCATTAAATGGATAACAGTTGGGTACTGCCTACGTACCAACCGTTCGTACTGAAGGAAGTAATTTCGGGGCCATTCTTTGTTCCGTATCTTAGGAAAATGCTGAGAAAAACGACAGTTAATTACCTTTTTAGCACATCCAGAGGTCTGTGGTCAGTACCCAACTGTTAGCAATGTAATTCACGCCGCCAATGGTTTCTCCAGAATCTAGCCGCTCTTCAATTGTTGCACAGTGCCAAAAATGATGTAAAATCCTACTTCAGCTATTATTACATATAAATAGATATTCACTTTCTCAGGGTTGAGAAAGAAACTCAAACTTCTTAAAGAAGATATTGTTTCAGGAAACTGTGGTATCAATGGCTTGATTGAAAGATGCACTTTTCTGTTCAATAAATATTGATATAAAGAAGCCATATCGATTCATTTTTTATTTTGATTACAACTAAATTGCCTTCTCTAGAAGCTGCTACGTAACCCCAAACCAGTATCGAACCTCCCATGCTTAGCAGTTCTTGTCATATTTATTGGATCTAGCTTTGATTTTATTTGTTTTCTACGAAATCTTTCAATGTCTAAACCGTAGAGATTGAATTAATCTCTTCCTATCTTCTCTAAAAATTAAATACAATGGATCACTATCAATTGTGAATAATCGTAGGACGCAGAATCATGGTGACTCACGTTTTACTGTGAAGATTTTGTCGCGAGGACATTTAGAGAACAGTCCACAAATTGATGAACACGAAAATGATTTGGGCTTATTCCGTTCCACAGGAAACAGAAAATGTTTTGAAACCATCATCAATCATTTTTCTTCTAATGCACGTTGTTTACATGCATTTTCATAAAAGTATCATGGATATTAAGGAAGATATCGAGGCTTGTTTAAAAGATCCCAAATTTTGTGCAGGTTTTTGTCTTATAATATACAGAGTTTTAAGTCAAATGTTGCGAATCTTGCAGAGTACACGACAAAATGTTAGAGAAACATCGTATTAAAATTTGAAGAAATACCTTGAATATTTCTGGAAATATAAGTATTTTTGTAAAATACTTTTTTATTGTGTACACGCGCGAAACATAGTTTAAATTTTTTTCATAACGTCGAAGCAAGATATCTAAGGCAGCTTATATAATAATTCTAGTTGAATACCATTAAGATTTGAAACGTTATACGCATTGCATCTATGAAATGACAAAGAAATGGTGACAAGTTTTCCACAAATCAATACTTTTCAAATTTGGACCTTCTTCGATTTGCAGTTTTAATTTTGTATTCAATTTATAATTTCAGATGGGCGCTCAGGTATTTCAAATTTCATAAAATTCAATGTTTCTGTTCGAAGAATCAAGTTAAAAAATATTGATTTGTGGAAAACCCCTCATATTCTTTTTTGTCTTAGATAACAACAGAAATTCTGCCGTTTGCATTGCCTATAAACCTTTCTAAATCTTAATGGTATTCAATTGGAATTTTTATGTATGCTGCCTTAGATATCTGGCTTCGATATTCTGAATGGAAATTTACACTATTTATCGCGATTGCGCAGTTAAATGTATTTACTATAAGTACTCATATGTCCTGAAATAGTCAAGGCATTTCCTCAAATTTTAATATGATGTTTCTTTAACATTTTTTCGAGTATTCTACAAATTTCGCTAAGTTTGGTGTAAAACTCTGAGTGTTATAAGGGAAAAACCTGAAAAAATTTGGAATGCTTTAAAGAAGCATTTATATCTTCCCGAATATTCATGATATTTTATGAAAATGGATGTAAAAAATGTGCATAAGAAGAAAAATGATTGATGGAAGTTTCAAAACATTATCAGCTTCCTGTGAAACGGGGTGAGCTTCAATCATTTTCGCTTTCATCAGTTTGATGACGGTCTCTTAAATGTCCTTGTTACAAAATGTAATTGTCAATTACTGTATGTCCCACGATTCTCCACAACTGATTGTGAACCATTGTATTCCATTAATTCCAAACGTTTCGCATTTTACCAATCTTGCAATACAGTTAGCTAGTAGCGTATTTCTGACCGTGTGATTCATCCTCCCTTTCGAAATTCACGACCAACGGTCACGGGATTGCATGATTTTCTAAATTTGTTTTCAACATTAGAATTTTGGCGCGATAATTTGGAGGTTTTCTTTCATTTTTCGTGTATAAGGTGACGCTGCCTTAGTGTAGTGGTAATGTCTCTGTTTCACAGCTGTAGGGCTCAAGACTTGAAAACCCGATTCCACCGGAGATCCGCCATGTTTTTTTCCTGGTGCGCGCCAAATCTGACAAGGTCCAAGCGCCCTTGTGCTGGTGTTATGTAGAAGCGTAGAGGGGGAGGTGCCAGGTGTCTCCACCGTCATTTGATCACGGCTCTAAATCAGATGGCCAGTAGCAAAATAGCCCTCAAGTAGCTTCTATAAACCATCTTTTTTTATTCCTGAATACGAACGGTCGCCTTGTACTTAATTGTTTCGAGTACTCATCTCATATTTAGCCTTATATACGATTTTTTGCACGAGTCTTCTCGATTATTTTAGAAATTTTCCGTTGATATTTGTTTTCCCCTAATGGAGTTTTATGTTTAAACCTTTTATGTACGGAGAGAGTTCATTTTCCCGTAGTGCCATTGCTGAATGAATGAAAATTTAAACATTCAACTTGCGAAAATTAGGTTAAAACTTTAAAAACTATCTTCAAAATACAAGACAATGCAAACTGTTCCGCGTTTAACCTTGGTTTAACGTTTGTTATGTATTTAACTCTCAGACTGCATGCAGATGATTACTTTTTGATGTAAATTTTACTGATGAAGAAGAAAATACCTTTAAGAAATTAAGATGAAATAAGGACTGCGTTAATTTCTAGTTATTTACTAATTGAAAACAATGAATAAAATTTTCCATAATTTTTTTGTATTTATTCGAAAAATTTAGAATTTAAGTCTAGATGTATAAGGCGCTTGCTAATTTTTCTGATTGAGTGTATATTGAACGTGCTAGTTTCCCGCATCTCGCATAATTAAGGTAACCCTGATTGAGATGAGCTATCGCTTTTATATTTGTCAGATACCATAGTTTTAGATTAAGTAACAAGTAGAGACAATTTTTTGTTACTTTCTTTTTTTCCATTTTAAAACCTAAAGTGCAAAAAAACCCGAATTGGTAGAAGTTGGATTCCATAGCCTGATCTTCTGTATTGTTTTATATGTACCAACTTGAAATTTATTTTCGCTTGCGGCTTTTGACTCTATGCCAGTGATTCCCAATCTGTGGTACGGATACCCCTGGGGGTACTTTAAGGTAATGTTGGTAGTGGCGGAAACACAAAAGGGATTAAAATTAAAATGTTACAATTTTTTTTTCTCAACTTGAAACGTGTGAAAATTAAAAGTTACACTAGTCGAAAGCCTACTGGATAGAAGTGAAGGAAGAGTACCAAGCACACAGTGCCAAGGCAATAAAATAATTGATACCACTTATGAACACAGAACTTGTGCAAAGAATATACTCGTCTTTTGCGTGTATATCAAGATCAAATACCGTACTAAGTTTGAGACTTCTCCAGACATGAGAAAATATGTGTCTTCATTTGAACCTAATTTTGTAAATCTCATCGCCATGAAACAAGCTCAAGGATGTAAGTGAACTTGTCTTCCACTTGAGTAGTTAATTATCTCATTCAGAAATTGCAAGATTACATCGTGAATTTATACGATACTATTTTATTTAGCGTTTCATCTGTTGGGACACGGAACTAATACTATTATAAAAATGGAATAAAATTTAAAATCAAAAATAAATCACAGATATGCCCGAACACCGTACTTACACTGCGAAAGTGTTCTTTCCTGATTTGCCCGAATTCTTCTGAGGCAGTATACTTTTCTAAGCCAATCCACTGATTTTCCAAACTTTTTTATTTTCCTTGCTTTGCGATGATTCTAGTAAATGGCTCTAACAGTCTAATAACTGTTGGATAGCAAAACAAGTCTAAACCATTTTTGTAGTCAAGTTAGGCTAGGTAAACCAGATTTATGCCCTTTTTCCCCTGCAATTAAAAAGTATCAAAAAATAATTTAATCAATACTTTACAGCTGATTTGAATTTATAAAATAAATTTGAATAAAAAATTGCTTAATAAAAATGTGCTTTTTTTTGGACGCAATATTGCAGAGAAAAGAAGAAACCGATAAGTTGTTAAATTAAATCGAGTCGTTTGAGATTTCAGGTAAATTTAGAGCTTAACATTGATAAAAACTTCTTTCAGAGAATTGATAGTAGGGGGTTCTCTAAACTAAGAAGACTAATCAAGGTTGTACAAGAGGGAATAAACGTTGGAATCTACGCTCTATGTTATAAAGCCGTGGAATCGTCTCGAACTGTTCGCCGTCTACTGCTCAGTCTTAAACGTTTTGGGAACATCACAATAGTCAAACGGGTCGACACTTTAAGTATGAAGAATTATTTTCGATTTATTCCTAAAAACTGGATATAAACGTCCTTTAAAAGCTCTTGATAACAATTAATTAAGCTGTTGTATTTAGATACATGTGTTGAGTATCGCTTGGATCTACTAAAGTGCGTATGCACTTGCGAAAAGGACAGTTCGCTTTGTGTTCGAGGAACTTTTTTTTCACGGCGAACATACCTGAATACATAGAAAAGCATTTGGATGCATCAGTCTTCCTTTCAGTTACCTTTGAAAGCGCTTCAAGAACTTTGATTAGCAGTCGAGAGGATTAATCTTTAGTTTCTCGCAGAAATAAAAATGGAATGATAGATGTGATGCACCTAATTTAGAGAATTATTCAACGTGTACTTGAGTTAATAGAATAGGTAGATTATATTATACAACAAAACTTTAAAAAGAACCATTATGGAGAGATTCATTTCTTTTGTGCATGAAGGAATTAATTGTTATAAACTTATTGGGCAGTTAGCATTTTCAACTCTGAGTGAGCTACTCTGTCTGTGGTGTTTTCGTCCAAGAATTGGAAGCACATTATCATTTGCGCCGAATGTTTTGCGCAAACACACAGTCATCGTGTCACAGTATTAACATGTAATATTGGTCATTTTTAGTGCACTAACCCTTTTAGCGAAAGATATTTTACGGTACATCCAGGATGTTTCCACAATATTCCAAATTCAGAACAATATCGGTAAGATACAGTATGACTTTTCTAGAGCATCATGTGCTTAGAGGGAATAGAGTTGGCTTAATTCAGGTACCATGGAATATTGGTAATGGGCAGGGTATCCAATGGTTCAAATTATTATAACGTGTAAAATATATATATTCTTTTATTTGTCGCGTTTTGATGGAAAAAGTATCCTAAAAGGGATTTCTAAAAAAATTCCAATGAAAAGAACTATTACGTACTCGGGTAAATACAGAAACCATTTCTGGGAGTTAAAAGAAACGTTCAACAAAAAAAAAATGGGCGTTTCCAACCTTTGTTCGTCTGCAATGACTTTTAAAAAGATTCATGTCAGAAAATCGGAAATAGAAAGTAGATTCCTTTTGGATCAGGAAAAGAACATATTAGCATCTAATTTTATAAGGGTTATAGGTAAAAGAATATATTCAGGTTAAAGAGAATTTAACCGAGGAGAGCTTCTTAACAAGGTGTCACATGCATAGGTTAAACGGCAGTTTATCTTGTGGAGCGGGGGATAGAGCGAAATTGATTTTCAGAGTATGAATTCTAATTAACTGTAGCTATGAAAAGATCTTTTAGTAATGCAGTTGATCATTTTCATAAAGCAATAATTCGTCCAATTTGAATTTTTTTTCTATTTTCAATTTGAGGGGAATTATGGGGAAAGGGCAATTTCAACCCTTCACCATTTCCACTTCCATGAGTTCCAAAGTGCATGAAAAATGAAAAAATACCCCAAGAAATAAATGTTGGTTAGTATGATACGAGTATACATTACGACATTTTGTGTTCTAAGTAGTAGATGTTTCGGCTCCACATTAAGATAGAGAAGTTCTCAGCTTGCGTTTAAATGTTGGTAGTAGCAATTTAAATTATTTCGCACTTTAAATGTTATTTTCAAATTATCGATCTACATTTAACAATTGGTAAACCTTGATGCGTAAAAAATCAATAGTGTAATATTGCACCAATTTAATTTACAAATTTTAATTTATATATATAAATAGTAAAATGTTTATATGTTTAAATTTTAGGAAATGAAGTGGTGAAATGATTATATTTGATAATGAAAACGGTTTAAGCATATATGACGCTCTCTTATGTGCATCGTTTTACATCGAAAATATAATACTTAACGTAACTTCAAAACTTATCGTACGAGTTTGCTGAAATTTTGCATAGGCTTATCAAATGTCCATCTGCTTCGATTATTGTTATAATATATAAGCGTTGCAATTCGAAAATTTTTCAAAATAATTCATACTAGTACATAAAAAATTCTAGATCATTAGTTGCATTATTTCTCAAGATATCAAAGAAAATTCAAAATTTTACTTTAACATTGGAAACTAAAAATAAGATTTGCTTAGAATTTTTAAACAAAAAATGCTGAGATTTGGAAACATCTTATTCCACCATAAATTTTGATGCATGTTTGAAATATTTTAAGAACAATGTGTGTTTGTATAGGAAATTTTGAATTTAGTACTATTAAAAATATGTATATTACCCCTTATAGAAATTTTAAACATGAAACCTATTCCTGGATCTTATTTCCTGAAAATTGGTACCTTTTGTTTTAATACGCTTTGAACGATGGTCAAATAATGCGGGATGGATACTTTTTTCCCGATACTGTACCTAAATGCAACGCGAAGAAAGAAAAGAATCGATAGACACAACTTTTATTTTTTTTTGAGAGCGAATGGCCAGAAGTCTAACGGAGAGTAATCCCAAAGACGCGTAGGAACACGAGCTGTGTCATTCGTTGGTGTAAAGCTTGAAGTACACCCGATTCTGTTTTGTCAAAAAATCTGTCTTAGACTAGAAAAAGGAAAATCATTATTCTTTAGAATAAAGGTGAGGCGCAGGGAGTAGTGGGGGCGGAACGGCGTTCCGGCATTGCTTTTTTCACAAGAAATAAAAAAAATAAATAAATGAAAACGTCCTTAAAACAGCGCGATTCTTGTCACCCAGATTAGAGAATTCCGGCACTGCTTAATTTGCCACTACACCACTGGTGGGGGCCTTTTTACACTGAAATATATCATTAAATTAGGCAGTTCGGCAAAATTCATCTCTATCAGGATCTATAGAGAAATGGTTCTGCAATTATTATTATATTGCGGACAATTATACACTTCAACGTAAATTGTATATAACCGGTGAGGCCACTTAAAAAATTCAAGAAGGACGCAGGTCAATATTTATGTCAAGCAAATAATTAAGCCACTCAATATTTCAGTGAAGCAAAGCCCTTCTGACATGATTGGTTATGACCTCCCACCTATTTGGTCCTGATCGGACCTGGTTCTCTTCTCGCTTTCGCCAATCTGTTTGATTTAATTCCTATCATTTTTCAAATGAGAAGGACAAAATAATTTAATTAATGAATTCAATTGAATTTTTGATTTTTTCTTATTTTAAATTCATAACAAAGCCGATTCCAGGGGTGTGACGCGGCAAGGGCATCGAGCGTGTAGAGGCGCCAATTTCTACTTATAAATTTGAAAATTCGCGCGCGGTATATGGCTGTCGACTGGAACACAATGAAAAGGAAAGCCAATGGAAAGCAAACCGAATTCTTCATTATTACAGTTAATAAGTATGGCAAATATTTATAGTTAAATCTTTGAACATATGCACAGTCGCAGGAAAAAAAGAACATCAAGACATTATCCTGCCTTCGTTCATCAGAACTTAAAACAAAAGGTAATAAATATCAGAAAATAACGTCTACCAAACGATTCCATTTATAACAATTTTATTAGGTGCCACCTACATAATTATAATTGCACTAAATTCAAACTTTCCATTGGTAACACCAATTTTTTAATCCGATTTCAAAAATGCATTAAAAGTTATGCTCGGATACCATATTTTATCATTCAAACTTTATTGGTTTTGAAATTATAAGGAAATGAAATTTTGAGTCTGTAATGTTAAAGAAAATATTTGAATTTTTATTGATATCACAAGACATAATATAGTTATTGACCTAAAACTTTTTCGATGTAATAGTATGAAGTAGTATACACATTCTGCACCTATATATTTTTATTTTAAAATAATTTTAAACACAAGAAACATTTTTATAAAATTTGATATTTAAAATATTTTAAAATGCAACAACCCCAAAATTAACATTAAATGATGCAGAAGGTTAATTTATATGTGTATTTAAAATTTTAGCTTATTCGAAAAATGTGCTTTTAAGTTATATTAAATTTTTGATTTTCTAAATATAATTATGAAAATTAACATATTTCTTTTATTTAGTAATGTAACATGTTGATCAGAATCTTATTCATGAAGACACTTTCATTTTTGTAGAATTTTGTGATGCACCTAGTATTTATCAATTATAAAAAATACATTGTAACTTGTAAGATGACTTTTAAATAGCGAAATAAGTTTAAATTCTAACACCGACATTTAATCGCAAGCAGCGAGCTTTACTATGTAAATATAGGGACTGCCCCTTTTATACCGTGATCACAAAATGTCGAATATCTTCCGATTTTCTAATGGTCAATGAACCAAAATTGACATTTGGGGTATTTTTTGATGAGGAATTTATTTATGTCCCAAAAAATGGATATAATAAAATTTTGAAGTTAGTGCAATTATGAATATGTAGACGAACCCTTATGAAATGTTTAGCTATGGAATGGTTTGTAAACGTTATTTCCTTAAATTTCGTTCCTTCTGTTTTAATCTCCGATGAATTTAGGCAGAATACTGTTGGGGGTTCGTTTTATTTCTCCTCGAGTATACTAATATACGATATATACAAAGGGAAGGGAGCCACCATAATTTCGCATAGGGCGCAGAATACTCTGGAGCTCGCCATGATTCTTAATATAATAATTGCAATTTTAATTTATTTTTAAATTAGACATTCTTAAAATTCCACAGCTTTTAACGAAATTTTCAGGTCGAAAGACTAGTGTTTTCCTCAAAAGTATCATGTTTTGTATAAAAGATTGCCTCTCCCTTCTGTGGTCATTTCCGCTCCGTATGGGGGTGCTATTAGCCCGTCATTGGGTGACAGTGACAGATGACTTGTTGCTTTTTCGCCTCGATATTTGCGAAAGGATCTGTTTTGAGAGATCCCTTTCTTTAGTATAGTCAGAAAAGTTTTTTGAATGTCTTGCAGATTTAAAATGCAACATGCCGGAATGGGAATCGGTGAACGGTTTCAGATTTTTATTTAAAACACTACATAAAACTTTCGTTAGAGAATATATTTCATAAGAGTATTATTGTTGCAAATTAAATGATTACGTTTGATTGGTTAATCCTTAAAACATATTTATTTAACTATTGTTATTACGTCGAAATACGTAATTATTGTTCGGAATTAGGTACGACATATTTTAATCTTCAATCGAAAACAAATATATATTGTTCATTTAGCACATTTCAAATGTAATGCACAACTTAAAAATGTGTGTTTAAAACAATAATCAAAATTAGTAACACTATTTTATAATTTTGTTTCAGTTGCTTTTAGTTGATACATTTTTTTGTAATTTTTAAATACGATAAATTTATTTTTTGTTCTGTTATTAGAATACTTGTATCTGTTCTTTTGCGAATTTTCTAGAATTAGTAAGATTGGTTTCTTTCATAATTCCCAAAAATATCCCTGTTGGAATCTTTTATAATCATTCACTGTATTAAAATTTTTAATTATATATTCTGTGTTTTGCATTCATTTTTATTGTACTACCTTGCTTCATAGTCATTCACAAAAATGTTATTCTTTGTATATTCTTTCCCAAAAATAAATTTTTATTGCATATAAATCTTCCAATATTTTGTATTACCCATCTTGTTTTATAATATCGTTCCGTAGATTTACCATAGATGACCTTAGGTTATGCACTTTTATTATAATTTTTCGATTGGATAAATTCTATGTCTTTAAATTAATTTTATCTGTTCTTTTGTGCGTGTTCATAAAAATAAGGAAGAGTTTTATTTAATTTCATAATTCCGAAAAAAGCCCAAGCAAGATTCTTATATGATGCTCAACTACCTTAAAATTCCCAATTATAGCCAATTATCACGCTAAGAAAATATACGATTTTATATAATCTATGTTAATCTTTTCAAGATTAAACAATTCAACACGTTGGTTACATACATTTAGTGCATTATTCTCTTTCAATGCACTAATAAATTAAAACAAAAAAGTTTTCATTAAAAGGAAAAAATGTTTTCATTAAAGGTGTAAACATACTGGCATGTTAATTAAATATTGTATACATGTAGAGTATTTAATATTCAAAAATATAAAATAGTGTACCTCACACCCCCTATGACAGACACTCCGTCTCATTATGCCACCGAGTGACTCTAGGGAGGAAGAGAAAAACCGGTAGAAAGAAAATCTCGAGTCTGACCCTTATAAGGGACTTTTCTTTTCCGAGACAGTCTCAGGTCTGCCGCTATGGGAGCAAATTGTTCGCTCAGATTTCTCGGGCCTGACGCCAGGAGGGTTAAAATTATGAAATTCTGAGGTCTATTAAGTCGTTGAATTTTAGTCGCGGAAAAGAAGTATTTTTAAGTAAAATATGAGAGTATCGAAAATAGATTGCTAAACATGATTAAAAGGACCGGGCGGGTGTATAAAAATTTTAACTTCGTAATTTTTCAGAAGTGCAATTATTGAGTCTAACAAGAAATAAAATTTAATTTTTTATGTCATTTAATGCATTTTGCCAAATTGAAGTATGTGCAAATCTATAACGGCATAGAAATTAGCTATTGGTTCACATTTAGAGTGGATAACTTGTATAATGTTGCTAAGGGCAAGGAAAAAAACCAAATCAACGATGTGTATACCATTTCTCAGCAAGAGATAAATCTTAAGTCGATAGGTTATGAAATTCAATTTAACTTTTACGTGATAGTTAAATGTTTTAGTTGGCTCTCGCCACCTCATATTCCCTGTGATTGAATTGTCAACTGGTTAATTGACATCAGAACATTGTGCGGTCAACAAGTTAAATATTTAAGGGGCGATTTGTCGTCAAATCTGGTATTTATGGTTGTTGCTCTGGAACAGCTGTTTGTCGAGTTTTGGGATGTCTGCCGTGATGTCGACGGGTTTGACGAGAGGACGCAAACGTTCTTAAGCCTTACCTGAATTTTTTCGCCCAGAAACCGTGGTCTGACGAAACTATTACTGGAAAAGCTGAAGTACATGCACCATCTAAAGCATTGGCCTTTTAGATATGTTAATGCGACTAGTGAAAAATAACACTGCGTCAGGCAAAAGCCTAACCACTGTTTTCCGTAGTTGAAATACAGCTATTCTAATCGTTAATTGAATTAATGGGTTTGGAGGTTTATAATAATTGTATAATTTCCGTTTTAAGTGTATTTGCTCTAATGCCACCTCAAGGTGGGTTTTTGTATTCATTTTTTTCTATGCCATAAAAAAAGCCCCAATAATCTGCATGAAATGTTTACACCGCATCCTATTTTACAATCCGATAATTTATATTATGGTTCCTTAAAATGGCCACGGAGTGTTTCATTCACCCTGTATTTAGATATGCAAAAAATTAAGTATTTAAATAGTTTTATTGACGGGAATAATTAAGTTCTAAGTAAAAGTGAAATATCACCTATGTATAGTTAAAAATGAAGATTTGAAAATATGTTAAAAAAATTCTACCACTTTTATAATTGTTGACCTTCCTATATAAAATTTCGATTTGAAAGTATATAAAAATGTTTTACCACTTCTTTTATTGCAAAAATTGCCATATAAAATTCCAAATTTTAGGTTGAAGGAAAGTCAATAAAGAGAAAGTAGTTTCTTTTATATAAAGCTTAGATTTTTTTATCTGGGCTGGTAGATGAAAATTAGTGTTAAAGTCATTGGGTGCGGATGTGATTTGAATACGTGACTTTTACAATATGAGAAACTAAAAGTTCTAAGATTGAATTATTAGCAGTGTCAGATATAGCAGAGGAATAAGAACAACAATGGAAATGCAAAGAAAGTATTGTCTTGTCTAAACCCTCGGAATAAAGAAAGTTTCCGTAGTTGAATCAGCACAGTACTACATCATCAATATTTGGGTGAGCTACATTAAACAACCTTTTCGTTATTTCTGTATGTTCGACAAAATGTATCATTGTAATGACAAGTTAAGTTAGGTATTATATTTTACTTGTTTTAACTAAGGAGGAGGCTATATAGAGAATTCACGTTTGCATGTGATAAACGATAGCAACTCCCTTGTTTGTGGAAATTTGAATTAATACTTCGTTTCACCCGTTTCCAATGTAAATTATGCCATATTGCATCTTTGATATGGATAAATGGAAAGTTAATTGTTGTTTATTCCTGATATTTCATTTCCATCCGAGTTATTATATTAGAGGATTATGACGAGCACATTAGGAATAAATCGATGACTTCTGCTAAGTACCTATTATTCAATATTGCTCCAGATAAGAATGACATATTTAAAATGTTTTTCGAAAAATTAATCAAATACGATTTAAATCAATTACAAATTTGTGATATTTTAAAATTTTATTTTCGGTTTTACATTTTGTAAAATTAATTTTCGTTATATTTGTGTGTGCAAAAGCAGTTGCAATTTAAGATGGTTTTCCTGTAGAATAATCTGACAAACTATGCACAATTCCTTTAATATTTTTATTTTCCCGAATTTTGGTATATTTATATTAAAGTGATATGACTTTGTTATAAAAATAACGTTAGAGATATTGATATATCTTTGGCTATTACTGTCAAAAATCATAACTTATTATTATAATTTTATTTATTTTGAACAGATATCATTTCTTAGGCTGAACATTGTTTTAAAAAATTTAAAATTAGGACACAATTAAAGAGAAATAATTGTGAGCATTTTCACTCATATTTTCGAAACTACATAAAAAAAATTATTATAGCAGTAATAGATTCTTTTGTTGAGTATATGCATTGAGTAAATTAAATAAAGCGGAAATGAAGATTAGTTATTGATAAAACACATAAAATCATACCGAAAAATGTTTAGTACTTTGGCATATCCTTTACCTTTTTTAAAAGGTTTTCTTAGATATTTCTAAAGAATTAATTGATTTCAGCAACAATATATTTTTTGGATGCTTTGATAAAATTTCATGCAATAAAGATCAAAATTATTTTCGGTATTTAGCATGTACTTTTAAGTTTCAACATGTAATTTAGTTTTATCTCCGATCCGCTCTGTTGGTCATTAAACTGAAAACACGTTCGGTACCTCAATTAGATCCTGGCAAACACAGACAATATCCTTCTAATTTATCAATACTATTATAGGAAAACATTTTTATTGATAGCCGTAAATATGTCATTCCTTATATGAGATAATGGTGCAGAATTTGGTCTCCAATGGACAATTTTTTCTTCCGTAATGTCTCGCAGAACAAAGGATGTTCTCATCAAAAAATTCGTTTTCAACAAAATTGTTTTCCGAAAAATTCTGAAGAATATAATGCCTAAAAACTGTGATGGGTGGCTAATGTGGTACAAACTGTGGATTGTGTATTTGAAAACACCAGTTAAACATTTCCACTACTATACTTATGTGGATGCCGCACTGGTATGCTGAAGATCCGCCGTCTATGTCGGCCTGTTGCACCTTAAATCAATCGTCGGGGATCCAACATTCTTCCGCTTGTGTGGTTCGAAAGTTTGGAGACGGGGTGCGAGCTCAGGTGTCTTTCTTGATAAAAGTATTAATTTCTTTTTCAAAATGAAATCTTCTTCCGATGTCTGAGGAATTTTTCAATCAGGCACCATATTGGTACAACAAAAGCAAAATCAACCATGAATTCGGTCCAAGCAATTGATGCAGTTTTATAGCATTATTTAAAACAAGGAAAACAAGGACACCAGTGGGAACCGATTTTTCATTAGCTTTGTATTTCATTAAGGATGCTGCAACTTTCTTCTTTTAGAGTCTGGCATTTTCATAGAAAGAAAAGAAAATCTCACTGCTTCATCTGTCGAATACCATAAACGTCTACTGAAAGTTTAAAATCCAGCTCTTGGAAACCAGATTAGTAATTCTCGTACATTCTAAGATACTTCCAAAGAGTTAGATCATTTACAGGAGCATTTGAAGCATTTTGGGCGTTCAAAGAAAAGTTAACAAAAATCAAATCGTTGAACAAATATATTTGATGAAGTCTTGAGATTTCACTATTGTAATAACTTAGTTGCTTACCATAAGCGTATATCTTTGTCGAGTAAAGTATTATATATATTTACCTGGCTTTGTGAATTGCCCCAGGCGTTTGCCAATACACTCCCCGAGGAGAATTTCTCACAACACTATTAGGACAGTATCGGCACATTCCCTGTAGTTACTGACTGCAGCGAATGTGTCGCAGTCCCTGAAGAAGAATTGTCCATGAACAAATTAGGTAAAGCAAGATGGAGCCTGGTTGAAAAAAAATAATCCCCAGGCCAGGGAAGAAGGTTTCAGATTCATAAAGAAATTATAATTTTATTAAGAACTTAAAAGTAGTAAATTACTCAACCGAAAGGGGTGCAAAACTAATGGAAGATTTCAGTCAATTGATAACTAAAAACGAAGAACTGACTCAAAATCCACTTCAGTCTGCTGAAAAAACTAGTGAAAAAAACTGCTTGCTTTAAGAAGTCAGTTTTAAATGAAATTCAAAGTAGTTAAAGCGATGACATAAGATTATTTGACAGTTATTGGAATTTTTCCAAGTTATTTGGACTACTGTGAGTATTTAATTTTACATTTTACACTCTTAAATAAAAGAGTAGATTTTAACTTATAATTTTATATCCTCTTTAAACATTTAAATTCGTGTTTCAAAACATTTGGCGAGAACTTTCTATAATAATTTCTTCAGCTTTACTAATACTATTTTATGTTCTGAGATAAGTAGTAGAAACATTTAAATTTGTGTTTCAAAACATACGCCATCCTTTTTTCAGCGTTAGCTATTAGCACATTAATACCTGAAATAATAATAAAAAATAATTAAATGATAAAACTACATTAAGTAATAAAGAGTTTATTTTCATTTCATTTATTTATTTATTTCCTTTTTCTGAAGTTATTAAGAAATAGCCTATTGACACAAGAAATTATATGATATCTCCCCGATATTGTTCGATATTTTGAATCCCGCACTATATCGGTGCAATATTGTAGATCATCTTGTGCTAATAGGGAGCAACAAAAACTGTAAGCAAAAGTGGTAAAATAGTTTATCATGAATATTTAAAAATTGATGGATTTCTGGACAAGTATACTTCTCACATCCTTGTGTTACAGACTTTTTCTTCCCTTAATACACATGAATGCACAAAAATACAAAATCAATTCGAATGTTTATATATATACGCAATAAAAAACAATCACACAGAATATTATCAAAATGTTTTTCCCGCTCATACGGGATTTCCCTGCTGAAACTTAATTACCTATATTTGCAAAAAAGTCATAGTTGTAACTTGTTTTATTAACAAGTTAAAGTTAAGATATACAAAAGAAACTACTTCATATTTTTTTTAATTGTGAGGATTAGAAGAGAGGAATGCATTTCATTTGCCTAAGTTTAAAGTGTACCCTTTCTTTGCAACTTTAATATCAATCCTGAAAACTATTTTTATTACATGCTAAATAATACAATATCATATTTACATCCAGAAGTTTTATAAGTTTTATCAAATTTTCTAAATGTTACAAAGGCAAATCTTTGTTTGAACACTTTATAAATTCTCTAAATATTAAAAAAAGAAAAATACATTTTATTTTGAGTTATTTATCCCCACAAGGAAAAATTTATCTGAAAAAGTTTTAGGATTATTATAATTTGTAGGATCCTGATAGTCCGCTATTTTTTTATATTTGAATTTTTAAATATTATTTCTTTTTCAAATTATCACCAAGTGTTCTTGCTATTCAATCCAATCTATTATCATTTATAAGCGTCATTATTTGAGATTTTTCGTCCTAATTGCAATGGACTATAAGAGGCAAATGTAATTCATATACTTAAAAGTCAACTGTACCCTAGATAGTTGACCCTGTAGGTCTGTTACCAACTGGCAATGAATGGCTTTGAAATCACCATTTCCAGTTAAAATATGTTTTTTCAAAACATAATATGCGTCGTTGCATGCTATTGCATGTGACATATGTTTCAAAAATCACGAAGAAGCAAGATGTAAACATTCAAGTGGTACTTACATCCCTTTAAAAGAGCTTAAAGAGTCAGTTAATTTCAAACTGATTACTTAAATGTCTTCTAGAATATTTTCTAACCCCTCAACTGTAATTCGATACCGTGCGTGTATCTAATTAGCGCAATTTTAAACTTGTAAACTAAAACAAAGTCATTCAGAGATGTTATAATTCGATACAAAAGTTACGTGGAATCCATTAACATTTCAGTTGTCCTTTGGTTCTCAAGTGAATTAAAATGGCTACACATTCCCAAAATAGAAAGTGTCATTTAACAAGATAATTGAGAAAACAAACCAGTTTAGGGTTTAACTACCGATATTTTAGCAAGAATTAATTTAGTGATCTGAATGCAGAATTTTAATTTATACATTGTGCATATGATTTCGAATAATCTTGAGACATTTAATATTCAACTATTTGAGATTAAAATTTAAATAATAATAAATAAACTAAAACTAAATTTCTGAATCTCAAATAAGAATACTATCCTTATATAATAATTTTTTTCTTAAATTCTAGCAGTTTCTCTTTTTGAACACTGTCAGCTGCCATGTTACAAAATGGGCTGTTGTAATAAAAGAATTTACAATGTATAAACATTCATCAATTATAAGGACCTCGCAATTTTTCTAGAGTTAACGACTGCTTAAAGGACTGACAATTTGGATACAAAATTATTCAGTTATTATTGATTCAACAGATTTGCCTTAGAATCATCCGGATTTGTATTTATTTTCCAGGGATAATTTATATATTAAAGACGTAGAAAAAATAAGCATTTAGATGGGAACAGACGTTTTAATTAAAAATCTACCATTATTTTAATTAAAATATTTTCTATATAAATTTTTCTATTCATGGAATAACAGGGAACTTTTATTCCAATTGGATTTCTTTAATTTATAGCTTGGACTTGAATGTTCGAGCTGGCGGGCGAAAGTCAGATTTGAAGTTTTTATCATTTGAAGGTACCAGGGAAAAAGAGAATTTTTTTTCCATTTCCTTATGATTTTGAGGTTTCATTCCCATCTGTTAGTTCAATGAAAGTAGTTTTATGACATCTACATGGAAATATGTAGATAACAGGAAGCTTCGGAATATGCAGGAGAATGCAAGTAATCAATGTGGTTCTAAGGCACTACCTCGGATTTTTGAGTGTCCAAGCTGTTTTTTGCTTTGTTAACGTGGATTGCTCTTTTTCAGAAAACGGGACATTTCGACGCCCCGAATCTATGGTCGGGGGACAAAGGAGGAGGCCACTTATAAACGGGACGGTTAGTTGCATTAAATATGCCGCGATTTAAATATTGTGTTTGTTAAGCGATTGCAGCGCCCCTCCAATAGAAGTAAAGAAACTCAAATCCAGAAAGCTCAAGATTTATAGAAGAAAACATGATGAAACCTAAATTCTGTGACTGATCGAGACAACATAACGTGTTAATTTAGAAAACACTGTTGATTGTTTAAAGATCGAGAATATTATTCAAGATTCGTCAGGATTAGAAACAACTAAGTATAGCACATGTTAAAAAACTTTTATTAATTATACTTTAAATAAATTAAAATGTGAAAAAACGATTTTACGCTTCATTATTCAAATGTACCTCATTTGAAATTTTTCATTAATAATTATGCCTTTAGAACACTGATAATTGTTTTATTTAGCGGAATTGATTAGATTTCACCTCAGATTTTATAAGAGGCGAAATAAAATAAAACTAAACTTAATACGAAAACGCGAGTATTATATTCCAGGTATACCAAGCGCCTGCTAGTACCCCGAAATGAAGTTCGGTTTTTTAAATTTTTATATCAAGACGAATTATTTCCATGTAATGTTCCGTGCGCAAGCAGGTTTTAACTAGACAAGTCATTATTGACAGAATGCGGAAGAAACGATTAGCTGCGTGAAGTGCATTGATAATTGTTGAGTACTAATCACGTACCTACCGCACGTACTGAAGGAAGTAATTACGGGCCCGTTTTGTCCTGCGTCTTAGGGAAACGCTGAGAAAAACAGCAGCTAATTACTCTTTAAGTACCTGGAAAACAAATTGCTCCAAATGTATTACCTATTTGTTTTAGCATGTTCTCATGTTATACCATACGCTTGGCGCAGTAAGGCGAATGCTGGCTCTTGGGCAATAAAACTCAAAAAACTACTCCGCTATTTATCGTTGCTATAATTAAAAGTAATTTTTTAAAAATAATGTAAAGACAGACAAAACGTTATTCTGCTATGATGTTTTAAACTAGAGGTTCAGTTCTCATTAAAATTTGAAACCCTATGAATCCTATTAACCCTGTATTTCATCGACATATTTTCAAAAGCTAGCAGAATAATGGCAAGTTCTGCAACTATGGAACAATTAATACACCCTAAGTAAAATGAAAGCAAATTTTGAAATCAAAAATTTCTTTTTCGGAAAAACTGAATAGTTCATGCGTCAATACTTGATGTATGTTAAAAAATATTTTACTGCATTGATATTTGTCAAGCACAGTGTTGTAACTAGAGGGGAGCAACAAAATCAGTGATGCAAGAAAACAATTTCATAGATAAGAAGAGCAGCGGCACTAACTCAACCACAGTGTATATAAAAATAATTGTTGTAATTATTGTAATTCAGTAGCATTTTCAGCTTTTAGTCGCTAAAGAAAGACTGATTGTAAAAAAAGACTGATGATAGACACCCGATTGCGTATCCCAGATGCAGAGATAGAGGGCGTTAAACGATGAATTGCATTAATAATTTTTTCCCCTGGAATTTCTTATTTTTATTTTGAGGTTTATGTGCATGATGTAACTTGTGGAGGAAGTACAGCAAACACTGGACAAACAGGCTACATTAAATTCAATTTTTCAGCAAAACAGAAAGTAGATCTGCACACAATCAGCTCATAATAACTCAGAATAACAATTTTAACTACAAATACCTGTCAATTCTCAAAATTTTTATTTGTTTTCACGATGAAAGTGTTAAATTTCCTTTCAGAGATTTTAGATTTGAAGGAAGAATTTTATATTTAGAATAAATTGTGTTTTATTCTAAACATAAAATATTTTATAATTATTAGCTCCTTTTATTCTAAATATAAAACAACTTTTTATGTTCAGAATAAAATGAGAAAACAATTTTAGATTTCATGGAATATAAGTGATCTTCAACAATTGTATGCTGAAAAAAGTACATTTTCTACAAATTAAACAGCAGCTGTTGTTGTAATTATTATGATGAGCACTGATATATGGATTTTAATCTTTTCTTGGGAACAGGCTACGCTAAGTTGAAATTATGAAAGAAAAATTATACTACGTTCTGCATATGCACAGTAAAAAAGTATTTACTACAAATACTCATACTTCCTGAAATATTCAAGGTTTTAACTTCGAATTTTAATATAATGCTTTGTCTCACGCTGTCATGTATTCTGAAAGTGTCTTATGATTTTGATTTCGTATTTCGTTTGAAAACTCTGTATGTTATAATATAACTAAAGAACCTGAGGTAAATTTGGAATTTTTTAAAGAAACTTTTATATCTTCCCGAATATACATGCTATTCTTACAAAAATGCATGTCGGCAATGTGCATATGAAACAAAACTATTAATGAAAGTTTCAAATAAATAGCATCTTTTTTATGAAACAGGTAAGACAAATCGCTTTTCAACTTTATTAAATTCCAGACTCTTCCCTAAATGCCCTCGTGACGAAATCTTTACTGTAAAATTGTGAGTGCCAAAGATTGCATGTTTCACGTTTCTTCACAACTGATGGTGAACTATTGCATTCAAATTAATACCAAATTTTTCTCATTTTACCAAACATGCAATACTTTTGGCCAGTAGCGCAGTTTTCTTATACCGAGAGCTATAGTCTCGTATTATTAGTAAGTTAAATTTAAAAATTTTCAAGTTTTTTTAGGGGGTCTTGTTTTCTTTAGAAAGGCAAATACATTATCTTACCTTTTGTTCATATATGAACTGTAACGTTGGTAGTTTAAAAAAGTAACTTCTCACTTGCAATATGCGCAGTCACAATTTAGAGACAAGTTTGAACATAATCACTTCGTTCGATATTGCATGTCCAGTATAACACGATTTCCTACGGACGAGTTTTATGTTTTGTAAATTGGGGTAATATAGAGCTTCTGCTATGCCGTCATTAAGTTGTCTTAAAAACTTTAAAAAACATTGCTCCCCAGGGTTTTTCCCAATTCCTTTGGTCCTAATAGAAAGCATATGAAGTTTCAGCCCTCTAAGTGAAACGTAGGGCTTGCCTTTAAAGCCCAAAATTTGAAAAAGCTATTAAAATGTAAAATATATAGAATTTTTTTAGAAATTTTGTATGGTTACTAATGTATTAAAACTGGTTTATATTTGTTCCTATGGACATGTTTACTTAGAATATACACACAAATAAGTATTATTAGCCACTTATAACTTGAGAAAAATAGAATAAATTGATGAAAATTTTAATTTATTCTGAGTTGTTGCATTTTGGAAAACACCTTACGCTATTTATTGTAATTAAAATTATTATTGTTTAAAAGTTTACTAAAATGTTAGAGAAGGATATAAAAATGAATGCAGTGATAAGTCAAAATCTACAATTCTTTTACAGTTTAATACGTAACAATAAAATAATTAAATACATACAGTAGTTAATTGTCCAAATAACTTGTAAAAAGTTCCAATAACTGTGAAATAATCTAATATCAGCACTTTAACTACTTTAAATTTCATTCAAAACTGACTTCTTAAAGCAAGAACTTTTTAACTACTTCCTTCAAAAGTCTGAATTAGATTGTGATTCTGTCCTTCTTTTTTGGTTATCGATTGATTGAAATCTTCGATAGTTTCGCAGCCCGTTTGTTTAATACTTTTAAGTTCTTGATAAAAATATTCATTTCTTTTTAAAACTGAAATCATTTTCCCAGGTCTTCCCAGGAGGATTTTTTTTCAATCAGGTACCATATTGGTACAACAAAAGCAAGATCAACCATGAATTCGGTCCAACTAATTGGTGCAGTTTTGTAGTATTATTTAAAACAAGGGAAACAAAGACACCAATGGGAACCGATTTTTCATTAGCTTTGTATTTCATTAAGGATGCTGCAACTTTCTTCTTTTGGAGTCTGGCACTTTCATAGGGAAAAAAGACAATGTTACTGCTTCTTCTGTCTAATACCACAAATGTTTACTGAAAGTTTAAAACCCATCTATTGGAAACCCAGGTTAGTAGTTCTCGTACATGTTCAGAGACTTCCAAAGAATTAGATCATTTACAGGAGCATCTGAAGCAGTTTGGGCATGCAAACAAACGTTAACAAAAATCAAATCGTTGAATAAATATATTTGATGAAGTCTTGGGATTTTACTATTGTCATAACTTAGTTGCTTACCATAAGCATATATCTTTGTCTAGTAAAGTATTGTATATATTTGCCTGGCTTTGTGAATTGCCCCAGGCATTTGCCAATAAACTCCCCGAGGAGAATTTCTCTCAGCACTATTAGGACAATATCTCCACATTCCCTGTAGTTACTGACTGCAGCGAATGTGTCGCAGACCCTGAAAAAAGTCCATGAACAAATTAGGTGAACCAAGATGGAGCCTGGTTGAAAAAACTCCTCAGGCCTGGGAAGAAGATTTCAGGTTCATAAAGAAGTTATAACTTTTATCAAGAACTTAAAAGTAGTAAATTACACAACCGAAAGGGGTGCAAAACTAATGGAAGATTTCAGTCAAATCATAGCTAAAAATGAAGAACAGACTCAAAATCTACTTCAGTCTGTTCAAAAGAGTAGGAAAAAACTCCTTGCTATAAGAAGTCAATTTTGAATGAAAATTCAAAGTAGTTAAAACGATGACATGAGATAATTTGACAGTTATTGGAATTTTTACAAGTTATTTGGACAATTAATTACTGTGAGTGTTTAATTTTTTTTAAATCTTCCGTGTTAAACTCTGAAATAAAATTGTAGATTTTTAACTTATGACTGTATTTATTTTTATATCCTTATTTAACGTTTCAGTAAATTTTTAAGCTAATATTGTGAATATACAGTATCTGTCCTATGGTGTTTCCAAAAGGCAACAACGCAGAATTATTGCAAATTTTCATCACTTTATGCTTTTTCTTCTCAATAAATTCTTTTTTGTAGTAAGATAACAAATTATCGTTCTTTTTCTTATTCAATGGAAGCAATTGGTCTCTATTCAGTTATTGTAAATAACTCTCAATGTGCCAACTGGCTTTTCTCTAATAACTTCGAAGTCTAATCTTCCTAATTTTTAGAAAATTTCAGTATATTTCTTAAAGTTTTATTTGATGTAAAATTTAGATTCTGAATTTCAATACACATGTCCAACAAACTTAGTCCCTTATTTAGATACATTGCCATCTGCTGATGTCTTTTTTCCTCCGAAATTTAATTATTGCTATTTAAAACAGTCAGCAAAGCAATTGTAAATAATATACAGGGTGTTCATTAATTATTGTCGGGGTTTCCGTACCTCATAACTTTCGAATAAAAAATATTACCCAAAAACCGATTACGTATTCGTAAATTACAACTCAAAGAATTTTACGTGGCAACAATGCGATCTTAGCGCATTTGCAGTCTGGGTAATTATAACGTCATAAATAAAAATGGCGACCATGCAAGAAAAAGCAATGTGTGTATTGTGGTTTTTCGAAACTAAATCAGTCATAACTACTCAACGTCGCTTCAGGACCACGTACAAGAAAGATCCTCCTTCGGATAATCCTATCAGACGCTGGTGTACACAATTTCAGGAAACTGGTAGCCTTCTACACCGAAAGGGAGCGGGAAGACCGAGGACTTCGCAGGAAAATGTTGATCGCATCCAAGAAACGTTTACTCGCAGTCCACGAAAATCAACGAGACAAGCAGCTGTGCAGTTACATATGCCGCATACGACGATATGGAACGTTCTCCATAACCGTCTTCATCTGAATGCCTACAAAGTGCAAATTGTGCAAGCTTTACACCCGAGTGATAAACCGCTTCGTTTTGAGTTCGCTGAACAAATTTTGACTCGAATTGAGGATGATGAAAATTATCTTCGGAAATGGTTCTTCTGTGACGAATCCACTTTTCATGTGTCAGGAAAAGTGAATAAACATAACTGCAGAATATGGGGCTCGGAGAACCCGCACAATTACCGAGAATTGGAAAGAGATAGCCCAAAGGTGAATGTTTGGTGCGTTTTATCACATACTGAAGTTATTGGACCTTTCTTCTTTGCTGAAACAACAATAAACTCCGTGACATACCTTGACATGCTGGAGATGTATGCGGTTCCTCAGATGCAGCAACATCAGCCAGATGTGATATTTCAACAGGATGGTGCACCCCCACATTGGGGCATGATTGTACGTGACTTTTCAGACGAGAACTGTCCCGACAGATGGTGTGGAAGAGGTGGACCAATCCCATGGCCTCCGAGATCACCAGATATAATACTGCTGGACTTCTTTCTATGGGGGTTTGTCAAGAACATTGTGTACAAGACCCCTGTGCCCTCCCTTGATGAACTGAAGCGCAGAATTGTTACTGCGATCCAAAATGTTACCCCACAAATGCTGGAGAACACTTGGAGGGAAATCGCATTTCTTCTCGATGTGTTACGAGACACGAAGGGCAGCCATGTGCAAATTCATTAATCTTTTTAATATCATTAATACAATTCTTTGAGTTGTAATTTACGAATACGTAATCGGTTTTTGCGTAATATTTATCATTCGAAAGTTATGAGGTACGGAAACCCCGACAATAATTAATGAACACCCTGTAGTTCCAGACCAATCTCATTGCCCCAAAAAGTAGAATAATGAAACCCTTCAAATGAATTGTGAACGATTTTATCTCTAACTTCTGTTTCCTTCGCTAAATATTGTTATAGCTTAATGATTATATAATTAAGAAATTTTAAAATTATAATAAAACATTCTTCCTAATTTCAGTACATGTTTAAAACTTTTAACAAAAAATTTGTTTTTCTTCGAATTTATGATAATCTGCACTGGTACATTTTTTTTTTCATTTATTCAATGTCTCTTCGGATAATTTGAATTCTTCATATCGTTGATATAAATACAGACTATCGCACATTCTATAGAATTAGATAATTGATTCGATAATTCGCAAATGTATCGATGATATGAAATAGATTTTGCAGAAGTTTAATCATACGTAACATCAAATGTATAACTTGACAGGTTACAGACATTTTTTTAATACTATGCCAATAGATGGCGCTACCAAACCCATTGAGAGACTGCCTGTGATATATATAGGTATTTTCTACTCACGACTTCTCTTCGAGTGATGAAAAATTATCGTGACCCCAGAGCTTGAATATAAATAAAATAATGCATAATTTAATAAAATTAATTAAAAGTTAATTCGCTTTTTTAAAATTTATTTAGCAAATTTTATTGAAATCTTTAAGGCCGGAATAATTTTCGCAATTTTTCTTAGAAATATTAAGAACTCGAAAGAACGTAGCGTTGCACAGTGGTCCAGTTTCGGTTTGTAGCGCGACAAAAATCGAAATTTCGAGGTCCGCAAATGGGTTTATTTTCTCTGGGGTAGGTAGAGAACCCTGAAAGCCATTTTTGTGCATAAACATGTAGTCTTATGAGATTTTACGGAGGTTAAAGTTGAAGAACGTCTTTCGAACACTTGAGTCGCGTTTCAGTGAGCCCTCGGATTTCGTTCTGTAAAGTCCCACATTTCTCTTGATCTGTCTAATTTTATATTTTCCATGATGACGAATTCCAGGGCAAGTAAACAATACCATTTTGAACATATCAATTTAATATTTTCCATATTTTTACACTATATTTTAAAAGGGCCTTTTTTCATTAAATTTTCAAATTTAAAATGAATTTTAAAGCTTTGCACACCTTGAAACTATCTTAAATAATTTCTGCACTCTATCTTCCATAAAATATCTAAAACTTAGCCTCGATAAACACAGACTTTTTCATTAATTTTACTTTTTAATGTCATCTATGCCAGAGAAGAATTTTTACTTTTTCCTTAAATAACGCAAAAATAAATATCTGGATAAAAAAAAAACCTGTTGACAGACTAAATTAGCTTTTTCTAACCTAGATGTTAATTAATAAAAATTCAATCGACATTCATTCGAAAAATTATTAAAAAATTATCAAATTTAAGGGGGAGAATAATCTTTCTAAAATACACTTGAACTTTTTAAGAAATAAACACCGAATGATTTCAAAGGTATTTTAAATTGAGTTCAATATTTATTTCTGATTTAGTAGCTGACATAAACACACCGAAAACGCGGAAATTTTGGAATAGTTCAGAACGTGATTTGAAATTTTGAAGACAGTTTAGTTTGCTCCAGTGACAACCTCTCAAGCGCTATCTTCAGCTACAGCTATAAGGACGATAAAATTAGGAAATCTTAGCACACATAGTTTTTCATAAATAACAAATAATATAAAACATAATTCGCCCGAGGAAAAGCGTTATCCTTATCTATTACGCTGGTTACACAAATAGCGAATTTTTATCGCGCGGAAAATTTATAGCGCCGCCGTTCCAACAGTAGTGCATTGATGTAAGTTGGAGCTTACACATTGAGCTGAAAAATGAACGCGCGAACTATTTACCGCGTGCGGTAGATATGCAGTCGCGGACTGCCACTATCGTCTGCAGAAGTTTTTCCGTCGCCACCCAAGTAGAGGCGCACGTGGCCAATTGAGAGCTTACACACACGGCGATATTTCTACCGCGTTTGTTTCGCTCAGTGTGATTTTCATCTTTGTTTGTATAAGTTGGTTTGGAATCTATTGGGTTTTTTTCTATTGTGAGATGTCTGACCTTATAGATAATGAATTTTTAATTTTATTAATCCAAAAAAGGCATGTTTTGTGGAATAAAACTCTCGACATTTTTAAGGACAGAAACGCCTTGTTTCAGCCTGGAAATTCGCAGCGACTTTGTTGTATTGAAATAGAAAGAAATGATTTTGATAAGTTCATACTTTCTCACATATACGTACTATAAAGCGTAAAAGTCATAAAAAAAAACGTTGAGATTCTCGAAGTGCCCCATTAGCACCAGAATATTAAAATATTTTACCTATATAAATATTTTAGTATATAATATAAATATTTTAATTATATATTTTCCTCTTATTTATACTACATAAAGAACACGCCAACAGTATTCTGTTTAAGCAACATAACAGATGCGATGAACAACTTTCGTTTTACAGAGAATTATGCATATATATAACCTTTTTTCAATATTGACTACGTAATCTAATAAGTAATTTAATTTTATTTGGGAAAATAAATAGTATATTATTGAAACTAGGTTGAATTACATTGTACAATATTGACTCCATATTGTGCAATATTGAACAATATAAAAAAACTCTCATAAGTAGTAATTCTAAATTCTGAACCAATTGAAGAATTTCGTATCATCCTTCCTCAACTCTTCAAACAACGTATAGAAGGCTCCAACCCCCTCTTTTTTCATTAATTGGATGAACCCAAATAAACCGATTTTTTTCTTTTCTTCTTTATTCGACGACGGAATAACAATAAAGCTAGAATTTGCTCTCAGTTCATTTCAAACAGCACCAAGCAGTAAGTAATTTAAATAACTCAGTTAAGCTAAACTAAATTTATTTGATGATGAAACCACGCTGCCTATAATCGATACAGTCAACAGCTGACTCATGCGACGGAATTTTTACCGCCGTGTGTGTAAACGTTAGATTTTCGGTGAGAGGCGCGATAAATGTTCCGCGCGATAAAAATTCGCTGTGTGTGTAACCAGCGTTAAGCTTAAAAGTTAGTTATAAAAATGTTTTGGAATATTTTCTGAATTCTCATATTATTTTTGTGAAAACTGCGGCAATTTTACTCTTAAAATAATTTTTTAAATATTTAATGGTATTTATAAAACATTTATATTATATTAACGAAATTCTTTTACTATTTAACCGTCTTGAAAGGCATTTGAATTTATCGCACAATTATTTATTAGATATATTTTAACATTTCAAATATTTGAGATGTTAAAAATAAAAAAAATACCTACCAGACATTACAAAAATTTCACAAATCTTATTTTTAAGCTATTTCCTTCATTTGGTAAAATGTATCAGATATTTTTTATGTTTTATATAAATAATTATTAACTTTTCCGCAGATTACAACAGTTCCCTTCATAGAGAACAATGGGGACAAATTAATTAAATTAATACAAATCAAGAAGTACCCAACCGATTGTTATGGAATTTCATGGCATACAACTGAAGTCCATTTCCTTTAAACTGTGCAAATTTCAAGTCTCTGCTGTTTTTAGTTTCGTCGCTATTAATTTTGTCTCGCTAGAAAACGAAACTAGACCACCGTGCGTAGTGACAATTTTTAAGATCTCAAGTGGGCTCGCAACCCATAGTTTAACCTTTTAAGTGGTGTATTAAAAAATTTTTGGGTTGAGATGGATAAGAAATTCATTTAACTTAGTAGATTAAATTAATCTGGATTGTTAAGTGAATTGAGTAATTAAAAATTTATTATCGATTCTGGAGTAATTGAAACATTTAAATTCATATTTCAAATCATTTGGCCAGAACTTACAATAACATTTTCTTCAGCGTTACTAATACTACTTTATGTTTTGAGATAAGTAGTAGAAGCATTTAAATTTGGGTTTCAAAACATACGCCATACTTTTATTCAGCGCTACCTATTAGCACATTAATATCTGAAATAATAATAAAAAAACAATTAAATGATAAAACTAAATTAAGTGGTCAAAGAGTTTATTTTTATTTCAATTATTCATTTATTTCCTTTTTCTGAAGTTATTAAGAAATAGCCCTATGTGCACAAGAAATTATATGATATCTCCAAGATATTGTTCGATATTTTCAATACCGCACTATATTGGTGCAATATTGTAGATCATCTTGTGTTAATAGGGAGCAGCAAAAACTATAAGTAAAAGTGGTAAAATCGTTTATCATGAATATTTAAAAATTGATGGATTTCGTGACAAGTATACTTCTCACGTCCTTGTGTTATAGACATTTTCTTCCGTTAATACATAATGACACATGAATGCACAAATATACAAAATCATAAAACATTACAGTGTTTCGAACGTTTATATGTATATTTAATAAAAAAACAATCACACAGACTATTATCAATATTTTTTCCCGCTCGTACGGGATTTCCCTGCTGAAACTGAATTATCTATATTTACAAAAAAGTCATAGCTGAAACTTGCTTTATTAACAAGTTAAAGTTAAGATATACAAAAAACTATTTCATATTTTTTTTCTAATTGTGAGGATTAGAAGACACGAATGCACTTCATTTGCCTAAGTGTGAAGTGTATCCTAGATAGCTGTTCTTAGCAGCTTTGATATCAATCGAAAAAACTATTTGCATTATATGCTAAAAAATACAATATCATATTTACATCCAGAAGTTTTATCAGTTTAAAATTTTCTAAATGTTAGAAGGGCAAATCTTTGCTTGAACACTTTATAAATTATCAAAATATTAAAAAAATACATGTTATTTTGAGTTATTTATCCCTACAAGACAAAATTTATCTGCAAAAATGTTTGGGATTATTATAATTTATAGGATCCTGATAGTCCGCTATATTTTATATTTGAATTTTTAAATATCATTTCTTTTTGAAATTATCACTAAGTGTTCTTGCTATTCAATCCAATCTATTATGATTTATAAACGACATTATTTGAGATTTTTCGACCTAATTGCAATGAACTATAAGAGGCAAATGTAATTCATATACTTAAAAGTCAAGTGTACCCTATATAGTTGACCCTATAGGTCTGTTACGAACTGGCAATGAATGGCTTTGAAATCGTCTTTTCCAGGTATAATATGTCACTTCAAAACATAATATGCGTCGTTGCATGCTATTGCATGTGTCATATGTTTCGAAATCAGGGAGAAGCAAGATGTAAACATTCAATTTGTACTTACATCGCCTTAAAAGAGCTTAAAGGGTCATATGATTACCACGTGATCACTTAAATGTCTTGTAGAATCTTTCCTAACCCTTCAAATATAATTCTATACCGTGCGTGCATGTAATTAGTGCAATTTTAAACTAAAACAAAGTCATTCAGAGACGTTATAATTCGATACCAATGTTACGTGGAATCCATTGGCATTTAAGTTGTCCATTAGGTTCTCAAGTGAATTAAAATGATAACTCATTCCCGAAAAACTAAGAGTAATTGAATAAAATAATTGAGAAAAGAAAACCAGTTAAGGGGTTAACTCTTGATATTTTAGCAAGAATTAATTTAGTGATCTTCTTACAGAATTTTAGTTTATACATTGTGCATATGATTTCGAATAATGTTGAGACATTTTATATTCAACTATTAGAGATTTAAGTTTAAATAATAAGAAATAAATTAAAACAAAACTGATTTTATAACTCTCCAGTAAGAATACTCTCCTTATATTATAATTTTTTCTTAAATTCGAGTACTTTCTTTTCTTAAACTGTCAGTTGCCATGTTACAAAATGCTGCTTTGTAATAAAAGAATTTACAATGTATGAACATTCGTCAATTAAAAAGAGCTCAATTTTTCTATAGTTAACGCCTGTTTGAAGGACTGAGAATTTAGATACAAAATAATCCAGTTAGTATTGTTTCAACAGATTCTCCTTCGAATTATTCGGATTTGTATTTATTTTCCGGGAATAATTTATACATTAAAGGACGTAGAAAAAATAAAATTTTAGATCGGAATTGGCGTTCTAATAAAAGCTTCACCACTACTTTAATTCAAACTTTTTCTATATAAATATTCTTATATAGTTATAATTTAGCTCTTGTTCTGACATAATTTCTTTAATTTATAGCTTGAACTTTAATGTCCGAGCTGGTAAACGAAATTTAGAGTTGAAATTGTTATTATTTGAAGTTGCCAGTGAAGAAAGGAAGTTTTTCCATTTCCTTCTGATTTTGAGGTTTCATTCCCATATGTTAGCTCAATGAAAGTAGTTTTTTTGACATCTACTTACAAATGGTTTGAAACCATCAAGCTTCGGCATATGCAGGATCATACAGAACGTCACCCCATGCTGCCGCGTCTGTTGCCATTACAGCTACCGAAACGGTTGAATGGACATGGGAAGCAGGCACATACAAGCAATCATTGTGCTACTAAGGCACTACCTTCGGATTTTTGTGAGTTCCCAAGCTGTTTTTCGTATTGTTTTTCAGGAAACAGGGATGTTTACCACGATTTAATATTCCACGATCAAATATACCACGATTTAAATACTGTGTTTGTTAAGCGGTTCCAGCGCCACTCCAATAGAAGTAAAGAAACTAAAAACCAATAAGCTGATGATTTATAGAAGAAAACATGATGAAACCTGTAACTGTGCGAGTCATTATAATGTGTTAATTCAGAAAACACTACTGAATGTTTAAAGATCGAGAATATTATTCAAGCTACATCAGGATTAGAAACGACAAAGTATAGTAAATGTTATAAAACCTTTATTAACTATACTTTAAATAAATGAAAATGTGAAAAACGATATTATGCTTCATTATTCAAATGTACCGCATAAGTTGAAATTTTTCAATAACAATTTTTATTAATAATTATGCCTTTAGAAAACTGATAATTGTTTTATTGAGGCTTAATTAATTAGAAATAACCTCTGTCTTTATAAGCGGCGAAATTAAGTAAAACTAAACTTAATACGACCACGCGAGAATTATAGTCTAAGTATACTAAGTGTCTGCTAGGGCCCCGAAATGAAGTTGGGTTTTTCAAATTTTTATATCTGGACACATTATTTCCTTGTAATATTTCGTGTACAATCAGATTTTAACCAGACAAGTCAATAGTGACGAAATGAGGGAGAAGAGATTAGCCGCGTAAAGTGCAATGATAAGAGTTGGGTTCTGCTCACGTACCTATCGTACGTGCTGAAGAAAATAATTAAGGGCCCGTTTTTGTCCCACATATTATGGAAATGCTGAGGAAAACGGCAGCTAATTACTTTTTTAACACTTCCAGATTTCTGTGTCAGTACCCAACTGTTAGCATTGTACTTCACGCAGCCAATCGTTTCTCCGGCATTTGGCCGCTCATGACTTGTCAGGTTAAAATCGGAGTTGTGCACAGCGCCTAAAAAGATGTAAAAGCATAGTTCAGATAGTATTAGAGATAAATAGATATTCACTTTCTCAGGGTTGAAAAAAGACATTTTCTCGGGAAACTGTCGTATCAAAGTCTAAGTTGAAGAATGCACTTTTCTGTTCAATAAACATCGATATATGGAAGCCATATCGATTCATTTTTTATCTATTACAATTAAACTCTAGCCTTCTCTAGAAATTGCTCGTAACCCCAAACCAGAATCGAAAAACTCCTGCTTGACAGTTACTGTCATATTTAAACTCACAGCTAATAAGCTCATGATTTATAGAAGAAAACATAATGAAACCTAAATTCTATGACTGTTCGAGACAACATAATGTGTTAATTCAGAAAACCCTATTGAATGTTTGATGATCGAGCAGATTATTCAAGATTCACCAGGAGTAGAAATATTAAGCGCAATACATGATATAAAACAATTATTAAATATATTTTAAATAAACGAAAATGTAAAAATCGATATCATGTTTTTATTACTCAAATGCTCTGCATTAATTGAATTTATTTCCTATTCAATATTTTATTAATAAATATGTTTTTGTAAAACTGGTAATTGTTTTATTGAGCCTTAATTAGTAGATAGAACATCTGCTTTTAAATTTAAAAGTGGCGCAATTAATTAAAACCAAACTTAATACAACGAGACGAATATTAAAGGCTAAAATGTGTGCTACGGCCCCGAAATGAGGTTGAGATTTTTAAACTTTTCTATCCGGATAGATTTTTTCCATGAAATATCCCATGCACAATCCGATTTTTACCAGACAATTCATTAGGAGAAAAATTCGATCGATGAATTTAGAAAAGTGAAAAACACAGAAAGCATTTGGGTACTGATCACGTACTTACCGTATATACTAAAGGAAGTAATTGCAGGCTCGGTTCTGCTTCGCTTCTTACGGAAATGCTGAGAAAACCGGCAGCAAATTACTTTTCTAGCACTTCCGTAGATCTGTGGTCAGTACCCGACTGTTAGCAATGAACTTCACGCCGCCAAGCGTTTCTCCGGCAATTGGCCGCTCATCACTTGTACAGTTAAAATTGGGGGATGTGCACCGCGCCTAAAAGGATGTAGAAACTTAGTTCAGATAGTATTATAGACGAACAGATATTCAATTTTTCTGGGTTAAGAAGGAAACAAAATCATTATGCAGAAGACATACTCTCAGGAAAATCTCGTTTCAGGGAATTGGTTGAAGGATGCGCTTCTCTTTTGACTGAATATTGATTTATAGAGGCTATATTGATTCATTTTTGCACGAATTACAACAAATTGCCCTCGCTGGAAGGTGTTATGCAACCCCATACTAGCTTAACAGTTCCTGTCGTATTTCTTGGATCTAGCTTGGCTTTTGCTTGTTTTTCACAATTTTTTTATGTTCCCCTGAACCATAGAGATTTAATTCTTCTCATCAGAAAAAATCACAGAATTCCAAAAATGTGTGTATTTTTATGCTCTTTTTCAAGTTCAAATTTTTGCTTGCGATTAACTTTCATTATGAACGATTTTCTTCGCAAACACTACTGGCTAAAGGTATTGTAAGATTGGTAAAATATGAAAAAAAATCGCTTTCTCTAGAAGCAGCTCTGCAACCCCAAACCAGATTCGAAACACCCCTGCTTAAAACTTCCTGTCATATTGATTAAATCTAGCGTTGTTTTTGCTTGTTTTTCCTGAAAAATGTTTTATTTTTCTCTGAACCAGAGATTAAATTACTTTCGTCCGATGAAAACAAAGAATTTCAAAACTGTGAGTCATTTTCTGCTCTCTTGCAAAGTCCACTCTCTTCTTGCGATTAACTTTCATTACGAACGGTTATCGTCGCAAACACTACTGGCCAAATGTATTGCAAGATTGGCAAAGTGCGAAACATTTGGAGGTAATTTTAATGCAATTGTTCACTATCATTTGCAGAGAATCGTGTTACGCATAATCGTGGAAACTCAGATATTACAGTGAATATCTTGTCACGAGGACATTAAGGGGACAGTCCACAAATTGATGGACACGGAAATGCTTTGGGCTCACCTCGTATCACAGGAAGTTTATAATGTTTTGAAACTTTCATCAATCATTTTGCTTTTCATGCTCATTGCTTGCATGCATTTTCATAAAATATATGTTTATTCAAGAGGATATAAAGTTTTTTCAATACACTTAAAATTTTTCGCATGTTTTTTGCTTATAATATGTAAAGTTTTTCTCCAAATTTTGCGAGACTCTCAGAATACTCGACAAAATGTTGGATAAAATTATATTAAAATTTAAAGTGCATACCTTAAATATTTTAACGTAAATTTTATGTCATAGCGTCGAAGCCAGATATCTAAGATAGCTTATATAAAAATTACATTTTAATATCATTAAGATTTAGAAAGTTCTAAGCATTGCAACCGTGAAATGACAAATTAAACATAAGGTATTTTTCACAATTCAATAATTTTTAAACACGGATCTTCCTCTTATTAATCGTAAAATTTTAATTTTAATTACGCTTTTAATTTATAAGTTCAGATCAGTATTCAGAATATTCAAATTTCCTATAATTCAATATTGCTGTTCGATGATTCAAGTTTAAAAAATATTTATTTGTCGAAAACCCTCATAATTTTTTTCTCTTAAAGAACAACAGACATTCTACTTTTCACAAAACACAAACTTTTTACATCTTAATGGTATTCTACTGAATTTTTATATAAGCAACCTTAGATATCTAGCTCCGATGTTATAAAAGAAAATTTACGCTATGTTTCGCACAAGCACTGTTAAAATGTATTGACAAAAATACTCATATTTCCTCAAATATTCAATGTGTTTACTTTAAGTTTTAATAAATGTTTCTCTAACATATTGTGGACTATTCTCTAAGTTTTTCAAAAATTGGCGTAAAACTCTGCATTTTATAAGCAAAAATACATGCATAAAATTTGAGATGTTCTGAAGAAACCTTTTTATCGTCCCGAATATTCAAGATATTTTTATAAAAATGCATGCAAGCAATGTGCATAAGGAGGAAAATGATTTATGGAAATTTCAAACTATTATCTGCTTATCTAAAAAACAAACACTTGGATGGAAATGGACGTTTTAATAAAAGTACTACCACTATTTGAATTCAAAGTTGTTCTTTATATAAATCTTTTCACATCCTTATGCTGATGGTTTTACAGAATCTTCTTTCTTTAATTTATAGCTTGGACTTAATGTCCGGGTTGGTAAACGAAAGTTAGAGTTGGAAATGTTTCATGCACAGGACCCAGACGGACCATGCTGCGAAGGTGATCAGGGTAAAAAGAGAAATTCCATTTCCTACTGATCTTGAGGTTTCATCGCCATCTGATAGTTAAATTTAACTAGAGTATTATGACATCTAATTAGGAACGGACATATAGCTTCGGAATCTACAGGCATACACAGGTCATCATCGCGCTATTAGGCACTACCATTTTTTTTGTTTTTGTTTTTCAAGCTGTTTTGACATCTTTAACGTGGATTGCTCTTTTTCTGGAAACGGGACATTTCGTCTCCCGAAACTATGATTGGGGACAAAGGATAATTTATTTACTAGAACATGCGGAGGTCTGTGATCAGTACGCAACTGTTAATTATGTACTTCTAGCAACCAATCGTTTTACCGGCATTTGGTTGCTCATGACTTCTCCGGTCACAATCAGAGGTTCGCACCGCGCCTAAAAAATGTAAAAGCTATGTTCATATAGTATTACAGATAAACAGATATTTACTTCCTCAGGGTTCAGAAAAAACGCAATCATTGTAAAAATGTATTTTCTCACGAAACTGTCGTTTGAGTGACTAGGTTGAAGGATGCACTTTTCTTTTCAATAAATATCGAAACAATATCGATTTATTTGTATAGTGATTACAATTAAATTGCCTTCTCTAGAAGCTGCTATGCAGTCCCAATCCAGATTCGTACCACCCCTGCTTAACAGACTGTCATATTTATTGGATCTAGCTTTGCTTTTGCTTGTTTCCCACAAATTGTTTTATATTCAACTGAACCGTTGAGATTAAATTGCTCTCATCCGAAAAGATAACAGAATTCTAAAAGTGTGATTCCTTTTCGTGCTGTTTTGAAAAGTCAAGTCTCTCCTTGTGATTAATTTTCATTATGAACGGTTTTCCTCGCAAACACTACTGACCAAAAGTATTGTAACATTGTTAAAATGCGAAACATTTGGAGGCAATTTCAATACAATGGTTCACAATCAGCTGTGGAGATAAGTGTGACGCACAATATCGGGAACTTACATTTTAAAGTGAAGATTTTGTCCCTAGAACATTTAGGGGACAGTCCACAAATTGATGAAAGAGAAAATGATTTCGACTCATCCCTTTTCACAGGAAGCTGAAAATGTTTTGAAACGTTTATCAATCATTTTGCATCTTATGTTCCTTACTTACAAGCATTTTCTTAAAAAATATGAATATTCGGGAAGATGTAAAGGTTTCTTTAAAACATCGAAATTTTTCGCATTTTTTGCTTATGACATATAGAGTTTCCTCAAAATTTTGCGAAACTCGCAGAATATTCGACAAACTGTTAGAGGAACTTTGTTCTAAAATTTGAAGCAAATACCTGGAATATGCGAGGAAATATGAGTATTTCTAGCAAATACTTTTTAATTGCACTTGCACGGCACATAGCGCAAGGTTTCTTTCATAACGTCGAAACCAGATATCTAAGGCAGCTGTATAATTATTCCATTTGAATACAATTAAGATTTAGAAAACAGTAGACCATTCAACCATGAAATAACAAAAAAATGATGAGGGTTTTTCCACAATTCAATAATTTTTAAATTTGTGTATTACTCGTCGAATTGCAATTTTAATTAAATATAATTTTAATTAAATTAATACGCAGTTCAGATATCACTCATAATATTTCAAATTTCATAAAATTCAATATTGCTCTTCCATGATTCAAGTTTAATAAATATTGATCGTGGAAAGCACTTCATATTTTTTTCACTTTGAGAACAACAGAAATTCTGCTGGTTGCAATGCCTAAAACTTTCTAAATATTAATGGTATTCGAATTGAATATTTATATAAGCTGTCTTAGATATCTGGCTTCGACGTTATGAAAGAAAATTTATGCTATGTATCGCGCAAGCGCAGTTAAAAAGTATTTAGTACAAATACTCACATTCCCCCTAATATTCATAGCTTTTACAATGCAGCATTTATATGCATTAATTAAATGTTTCTCGAATTCTGTGAGTTTCTCAAAATTTGGCGCGAAACTCTGCATGTTATAAACTAGAAACATGAAAAAAATGTGAATATTCATAATATTTTTATGAAAATGTACGTATGGGCCGGCCTTAAGCCAATTGGGCCGATTGCTCTGCGTCTAAGGGGCTCCGCGCCAGACTTCAAAAAGAATGTTCTCAAACTTATTCAGATTCAAATCAGGCATCGTTTTAATTTCATCACATTATCCTTAGGATTTCGTTTGCAAACTAATGTTGTGCAAATTTTCTCTAGCATCTGACTGAAACTTTTTCAAATGTCAACAGTCGTTGCCAACTTTCCCTACTGTAATAAAGAAATAAGAATAAAATTGTAATAGAAAGGAAAGAAGTATTAAAATATTTATAAAGCATGCCGCCTTTCCATGGGTAGAAACAAGTTAACTATCTTACCCATTTCCACTCACCAAAGCCTTCACCCAAAGTCTCAACCTATTCCCAGACAACTTCTGGACAGTTAAAAAAATATTACAAAATAATGAAATAAAGCAATCCCTAAAAAATTGAATGAAAAGTCCACAATAATGGCTACCACTGGTTAAACTTGTCTTTCTTAGTATTTTTAATTCTGGTTTAATATATGAAAATGTATTAAAGCAGATATTTTCCAGGATGGAGGTGGTGACATGACAACAAATGCTGTCATGCCACCAACCATAAGGTAACTGTTCCGTCGTCATGGCCAAATAAGTAAAGGGAAGACAGAGGAAAACAGTTTCCCTGGAAAACGAGGTGGAAATTACCACTTTTTATGGTTTTGCAGGAGGTCCTGAATGGACTCCGAAATATATTTGTAGTGATTATGAATAAGGAGTAATCTTAACAATAAACTTGAATCTTATATGCATATAATGTACAGAGTTCCTTTTCACTCAAGATAAAAATACTAATAAATTGATGTCCAAAAAAGAATTACTGGAGTAGACAGTACAACATTCGTTTCCTTTTGTAATAAGACATTAATCGAAAAACAAATATGTCAATATTTTTTCTGAAATTCAATTCATTAAAAAATTCGACTTTCTTGAAGCAAAGTTGCTTTTATCATATTTTAACTTATTATTGTTATATGTATATTATATGTGTTATATGTATTTAACTTTAATTATTGTATTTTAACTATAATCTCTTCAAAATTATTTTTACAGCTCTGCTCGTTTCTGAACTGACGAGTCGCCATTGTCTGCGAAAGGGTCTGATCAGTTTAGAGCAGTAACGTACAGTCGGAGAGTGGAGCAGAATAAGCAGAAAAGCGCCGACTCGAAAGTCCTTTACGCTCGCTACGCCGCTGGTTCAGATTTTATTAAAACCTCTTCAACACTAGATGTACTCTTGCCGCTCTGTTCGCAGATGGTAATATGGAACTGTGGATATGTCTATACAGCGCGTTCAATTTAATGGTGAACGAATACCTACTTTCAACATCGACATATACTTCCATCGGGAAAAATGTTCCAAATGACATAAAAAATTATATTCTAAGTTGTTTGAGTCAATAAATGTACAGCAGCGAAAATTACAAAGTCTGAATTTGTGTACAGTCCTCCTGGTCCTGTCAATCATATTTAGTAAAATATTGTTGACGCATTAACAATTTAAATACAAAATGTTTCCACTCTTCTGCGGCTAAAAGTGTCTGAGTTATGAAGCTTTAAATTGTGTTATTTTAAGCCACACGACAGCCACCTCGAACATGAGTTTCCCGTTTATTCGGGAATTTCCGAGCGGAGGTCATTGACATCGTCTAAAATTGTAATATTCAGAGTTTCATAAATCTATCAGTTTCATTGCAGAAGAGTGATTCTTCATTGTTTAAATTGTTAGTATGTCAGGAATATTTTACTAATATGATAGTGCGACCGAAGGACTGTAGTAAAATATGGATTTCTAAATTATTTTAGCAGTGCATTTATGTACTCAAATAGCTTAATTTATAATTCTGTACGTCATTTAAAATCGCTTTTCCACCTGGAAGTATTAACTTATGTCAAACGGTTTAAAAATTAGATACTGACCAAGATTAGAGTAGACATCCTGTATAATAAAAAGATGAGACCGACTTTTCATGGCCTCCCTAATAACAAATATTGTACGATATCTACAAGACGCTGTTTGATAATCTGAATGCTGGATAATATCGTGAAGGTATCATCGGAATATTGTAGACCGTCTTGTGCTAATAGGGCATCATATCTTGTACCACGTAGATGGTTCTTATATGTTAGTTGATTGAGCTTAAATGGAATTATCTGTTGTAACTTTCAGAGGAAAGAAGAACTATTACGACTGGCCTAACACTGAATGAATCCTATTAGCACATGATGCTCTACAATATTCAAACGATATCCTTACGATGTTGTGCGGCATTCAGAGTATCGTTGCAACATCGTGGAGATATCGTAAAATATCCTGGGCTGATATGGAAATATATTAATCTCTTCCATAACCAATGATTTACAGTTTTATAATAAGATAATGAATAATCATTCTTATCTTTGGTGAAAGAAGAAATTAGTCTCTATTTAGTTATTGCAAATGATTCTTAATGTATCAATTAACTTTTATCCAGCAACATCGAAGTCTAATCTTCCTGATGTTTTAAAAATATCCGTATATTTCTTGAAGTCAAAAGTGATGTGAAATTTAGATTCTAAATTTTAAGGCATTATGCGTAAACTCCGGCGGAGGATTATGTTTATTAGAAAGGTATGTTTGAGACGTATGCTCGCTATAAAGCCGCTTTCTCTCAAATTGAGAATAAAAAATTTGAGAATTAATTCTCGAATTGAAGATTAGACATGAGATTCGGTCTCACCGCCCACTCTGAGGACTCTAAGGGAGAGAGAGAAGAACGCAGGCAAACAAACATAGTCACTTATTTAGATGTATTGCTTTAATGTAATTAATGCTATTCAAAACATTCAGCAATGAAATTATAAATAATAAAGTTCCAGACTAATCTCATTCCCAAAAAGTAGGATAATGAAAACCTTCAAATGAACCTTAACAATTTTATATATATTTAACTTTTGTTTTCTTCGTAAAATATTATTAGTGTTTTATAGTAATATAATTAAGAAGTTTCCATACCATAATAAAGCTTTTTTTCCTATTTTCAGTTCATGTTGAATTTTTTTATATTTATTTATTTATTTTTTGCATTAATGATAATCTGCGACTGGTGGATAAATCTTTTCCATTAATTCTGTGTCTTTTCCGGCAATTTGAATTCTGCACATCGACGATACAAATACAAACTATTGCATGTGCTATAAAATTAGATAATTAATTCGATAAATGGCAATTGTATTGATGATAAGAAATAGATTTTACCGAACTTTCATCACATGAAGCATCAAATTCATAACTGGACAGGTGACAGAAATATTTGTTAATAATCTGCCAATAGATGGCGCTACCCATTCTTTTGAGAGACTTTCCCTCTGATAAAGATGAATTTAAGTAAAGTTAACTTGAAAACCCAGGAGAATTTTAATTTTAAACACACTGCGTAGTGAAAAATTAACGCAGCCTTAGAGCTGGAATGTAAATAAAACAACGCAGAATTTAAAAAAAAAACTAATTAAAAGGAAATTCACTTTCTTTAAATGTTTAACAAATTTTAATGAAATCTTTAAAGCCGAGATAATTTTCTCGATTTTACTTAGAAATTTTAAGAACTCGAAAGAATGTAGCACTGTGAGATTTTTTAAGATCCCAAGTGGACTCTCAACACATAGTATTTTAACCCTTTAAGTGGTGCATTAAAATATTTTTGGAATGGACCTTATGCACGTGTCGTCATAGTCAAGTGACGGCGGGAAGCCGAAAACAGCTAATCGGAGTTCGAATGGAATGCATAGCAAGTTAAAATAGCAATTTTTTCAGAAATAATGACAAATAGCCATAATCAGTTATTCAATTAATGTGAAATATATTGAAACTCAAATATATTTGGAAAAAAAACATTCAGAGATAAAGATTATGTATTGGGACTTACAAATATAAAAGAAAGCTTCGTCACACAAAGCATATCGTATTTCTGAAGGGATGAAGATCACAACAAACAGTCCTAAATCGACGACACTGGAGAATTAATTTATAGCAATAAAATTTTCTGCCGAAATACTTCATTAAAAGATTGAAGAAAAAAATTAATAAAATTTCAGTCGACAACAAATTGAGTTAATAAAAGAGGGCCTGCGATTGTTATGTATTAAAACTAACATTCTATTATTTTTATGCAAAAAACCTGCTTTTATATGCAATAATCATAAAGTAAAAAGAAACTGTCAGAAGTATATACTATTAAGGAAATATTTTAATTTTCTATAAAACAGTATAAATTATAAGCGAATTTTACATAAAAAGTATCTATACCAAGTGTTACAAAAAAGCTTATTCAACACAGAAGAAATAAATTTTTTAAAAAGCAAAAGAAACTATTCCCATACAAAGCGAAAATTCACTTATTTCGAGTTGTGATAATGCACAAGAATGCGTCGTTGCACGAACCAATGTCTTATTTCTGTAGTTATAAAGATTACAAAAAATCGTCCTTAATCGGCTATGATAGATAAATCAGTTTTATCAATAAAATTTTCTGACGAAATACTTCGCTAAAATCGAAGATAAAAATTTAAATTTATATTTCAGTCGTCAATTTGCTTGCCGAGTATACATAGTAAAGAATAGGCGATCACTTTGTTTATCCCGCCACAGCTGTGTTTCTATACTCTCGAACTCAAACTGTGCATAAGGTCCATTGAGATGAATTATTAAGAAAAGATATTCATATAAGCTATTAGATTATATTCATCGCGTTTTCTATATGATTTGCGTAATTAATAATTTATTATCAAATGTTACTCCTTTATGCTTTGAGAGAAGTAATTGAAACATTTAAGTTTATGTTTCAAAACATTTAACGAGAGCTTACATTAACCTTTTCTTCAGAGTTAGGTATTAGCACATTCATAACTGAAATAACAATAATAATAATTAATACACATAAATATTAAAACCAAATTATGTGATCAAAACTTTTTTTTCCTTTTATTAAGTCATTAAGAAACAACCCTATTAGCGCAAGATATTACAGGATATTTCCACGATATTTTTAGATATTTTAAGTCCCGCAATAAATTGTAGCAATACTGTAGAGCATCTTGTGCGAATAAGAAGTAGAGGCTGCTGTGGCCTAATGATAAGCTCCCTGCGTAGTGGAACTTGGATTGGAGGGCTTCAGGATCGAGACCCGATACCACTGAAGATCCTTCGTTTATTGGGCCCCTTTGTATGATAAATCATACATAGGACGCTGATGTGGTGTGGTAGTTTAGAGAGGCAGCAGCAGGGACGTTGATATAACCAAAAGGAATGAGAAACAGTTAATAGGGAGCAGCTGTAAGCAGAAATAGTGAACTATATTATCATGAATGGATATTGATGGATTTATACTTCTCACGCAGATTTGGATTTTAAAATGTGTAACAGATTTCGTCTTCCATGAATGCACAACAGCATAAAACATTACGGAATTTCAAATGCGTAACTAAATTATATTTATACATATATATTACATTTCAAGTTACGTAGTTTAATAAAAGGATTTATTTGTCTGACTACAATAAAAAGATTATCATCTGAAAAATTAAATATTTTGCCGGTATTTTTATTTATTTTTCTAAAAAAATTGTCACTACAGGAAAACTTGTCCAGATACAAGCTTAACTTTAATTTAATAGTTTAAAAAACTTAATTGCCATTATTTACAAAATAATCATAATTGTAACTTGTTTAATTTGCAAGTTAAAGTTATGATTTGCAATCAAAACTATTTATATGTTTTGATCAAATGTTAGGATTGTAAGAGACGAATGTACTCCAACTGCCTAAGGGTGAAGCTTACCCTAAATAGATATTCCCTGCAGCTCTGATATCAATCGACAATACCAATTCCAATACATGTTAAATAATACAATACCATATTTACATTCAGAACATAAATGATCTAAAATTTTATAAATGTTAGAAAGGAAAATCTTTGTTTGAACAATTGATATCTTCTCTGAATAATTAAAAAAGGAAATTGCATTTTGTTTTGATTTATTCATTCCTAGAAGACAAAATGTTTCAGCAAAAAATTTTTTAGGATTATTTCCTTCAGAAGGGCAGATATTTTTTTATATTTCGATTTTTAAACATCATTTCTTTTTGAAATTATCACTCAGCGTTCCTTTTATTCAATGCAATCTATTATGATTTATAAACAACATTATTTGAGATTTTTCAATCTAATTTGCAATGGACTATAAGAGACAACTTTAACTCATATGCTTAAAAGTCAAGTATACCCTAGGCAGAGACGTTATTATTCGTTGCAAAATTTACGTGGAATAAATAAACAGTTTGGCTGCCCTTTAGGTTCTCAGCTGAATTAAAACGACAACGAATTCCCAAAATATAATTTGTCATTTAACTAGATAATTGATAAGACAAGTCAGTTAAGGGGTTAACGATATGTTTTAGCAGGAATTAATTTAGTGATATGATTGCAGAATTATAGTTTATACATGGTACATATGATTTCTAATAATATTCACAAATGTCAGATTCAACAAAATCAAAATAAATAATAATAAATAAATAAAAACGTAACTGATTTTCTGACTCTTCAATAAGAATACTATGCTTATATGATAAATTTTTATATTCGCTCAGTTTCGTTTCTAAAACTGTCACTTGCCATGTTACAAAATGTTGTTTTGCAATAACAGAATTTAAAATGTATGAATATTCGTCAATTGAAAAGAGCGCAATTTTTCTAGAGTTAACGCCAATACGAAACTGTTTGGAAAACTGACATTTTGTATACGGAATAATCCAGTCTGTATTGCTTGAACAGACTTCCCTTAGAATCATTCGCATTTATTTTCAAGAGAAAAATTGACACATTTAAGGACGTAGGAAAGAATCAACATTTGGTTGGGAATGGAAATATTAATAAAAGCCCTACCACTATTTTAGTTCAACATTTTTCAATATTAAATTTCTTGCAATCTCAAACACCAGATCTGTTGGATAATTGAGACACTATCTTTTGTTATTAGTCTGGACTTTAATGTACGGGCTGGTAAACGAAAGTCAGAGGTCATGCTAAAATTTGAAGGGACCAGAGAAAAAGGTGGTTTATTTCCTTATGATTTTGTGGTTTCATCCCTATCTGTTAGCTCAATAAAAGTAATTTTATGACATCTATTTCGAAACGAATAGATAGCTTCGGAATATGCAGGCACATGCAAGTCATCATCGCGATACTAGGAACTAAATTCGTATTTTTTTATTTTTAAGCTGTTTTCGACATCGTTAACGTGGACTTCTCTTGTTCAGAAAAAGGAACATTTCGGCATCCCGTACCTATGATTGGTAACAAAGGAATAGCCCACGTATAAATGGGACGTATATTTGCATTAAATACGCCGCGAGTTCAACACTGCGTTAGTTTAGCGATTCTAGCGCCACTACACAAGAAGAAACGAAACTCACATCCAATAACCTCATGATTTTTAGAAGAAAACATAATGAACCCTAAATTCTATGACTGGTCGCGACATCATAATGTGTCAATTCAGAAAACTCTATGGAATGTTTGAAGATCGAGCATATTATTCAAGTTTCATCAGAATTAGAAACAACAAAGTGTTATTAAACTTTCATTAAATATATTTTAAATAAATAAAAATGCAAAAAACTATATTGTTTTTTATTATTTAAATGCATCGCAAAAGTTAAATTTTTTTCTAGAAAATGTTTTTAAAAAATAATTAAGCTTGTAGTAAGCTTCTAATAGTTTTATTGAGCCCTATTATTTAAAATTACCACCGCTCTTAAAGTTAAAATCGGCGTAATTAAGTAAAACCAAACTTATTACAACCAGGCGAATATTAAAGGTTAAGTGTAATAAGCGTGTGATAGGGCACCGAAATCTGGTTTAGAGTTTTAAATTTTATATCGGGATGGAATATTTCCATGTAATGCCCGATGTACAAACTGATTTTAACCAGACAAGTCATTATTGGCAAAATGAGGTAGAAGTGATTAGCTGCTTGAAATACATAGAGAGCAGTTTTGTACTGCTCACGTACTTACCGTACGCATTGAAGGAAGAAATTGCGTGTTCGATTCTGTCCCACGTCATAGGGAAATGACGAAAAAAACGTCAGCTAATTTCTTTTCCTGCACCACCGGAGGTCTGTGATCAGCACCCAACTGTTTGGAATGTACGTCACGCTGCATATCGTTTCTCCGGCATTTGGTTTCCTTCGCATACACTACTGGCCAAAAGTAAAAGATTGGTAAAATGCGAAATATTTGGAGGTAATTTAAATACAAATGTTCACTATCAGTTGAGGAAAATCTTGGGACGCACAATCGTAAGAACTCACATTTTACTGTGAAGATTTTGTTGCGAGGACTTTAAGGGGACAGTCCACAAATTGATGAACAAGAAAATGATCTGGGATCATCCCGTTTCCCTTGTAGCAGATAATGTTTTGAAACTTTCATCAATAATTTTGCTTTTTGTGCACATTTCTTGCATGTATTTTCATAAAAAAAAATTGAATATTCGGGAAGATATAAAGTTTTTTTTAAAACTACCCATATTTTTCCGCATGTTTTTTCCTTATAACATGCAGACTTTTGCTTATAACATTTAAGCGAAATTTTGCGAATCTCGCAGAATACTCGACAAAATGTTGGAGAAAATAGTATTAAAATTTTAAGTGAGTACCTTTATGTAAATATGAGTATTTCTATTAAATACTTTTTTATCTGCACACGTGCGAAACATAGCGTAAATTTTCTTTCATAACGTCGAGTCCAGATATCTAAGGCAGCTTATATAAAAATTCCATTTCATTACCATTAAGATTTAGAAAGTTGTAGGCAATGCAACCATGACATGACAAAAAAATTGAGATGTTTTCCACAAATCAATAATTTTTAAACATGAATCTTCACGTATTAATCGTCGAATTGTAATTTTAATTATGTATTTAATTTATAAGTTTGGATGGGTACTGAGAATATTCAAATTTCACGAAATTGGATATTGCTCTTAAAAGATTCAAGTTTTAAAAATATTGTTTTGTGGAAATCCCCTCATAATTTTTTTTCTCTAAGAGAACAACATATATTCTGTTTTTTGCAATGCATAAAACTTACTAAATCTTAACTGTATTCGACTGGAATTTTTATATAAATTGCCTTAGATATCTGGCTTCGATGTTATGAAAGAAAATTTACTCTATTTCAAATGTTGGGAAACTTGCAAAATACTCGACAAAATGTTAGAGAAACAGTGTATTAATATTTGTAGTAAATACATTGATTATTTGTAATAAAGACTATTTAATTGTACATACGCGAAACATAGCGTAACTTATCTTTCATAATGTCAAAGGCAGATATCTAAAGCACTGTATATAAAAAATCAATTTGAACACCATTAAGACTTAGAAATTTAATGAAATGGCAGAAAAATGATAAAGGGTTTTCCGAAATTCAATAATTTTTAAATCTGAATCTTCATGTATTAATTGTCGAATTGCAATTTTAATTATGTATTTAATTGATAAGTTCAGATAAGTACTCAGGATATTAAAATGTCACAAAATTCATTATTGCTGTTCGAAGATTAAAGTTTAAAAATATTGATTCTAATTCTATACTGTAATGAAACTTTTAAATCTTATTTATTTGTTGATAACTCTCATAATTTTATCTCTTCGAGAACAACAGGAATTCTTCTGGTTACAATGCCTAAATCTGTCTAAATCTTAATGGTATTCATCTGGAATTTTTAAATAAGCTGCCTTAGATATCTAGCTTCGACGTTATGAAAGAAAATGTATTCTATGTTTCGCGCAAGCGCAGTTAAAAAGTAGTAACTACTTATTCTCATAGTTCTTCAAATATTCAAAGTATTCACTTCATGTTTTTTTAAAAAAATGTCTCTAACATATTATCGAATAATATATAAGTTTCGCAAAACTTTGTGTAAAATTCTGTATTTTATAAGCAAGAAACACGCGAGACATTCCAAAGAAACCTTTATATCTCCTTGAATATTCATGATTTTTTATGAAAATGGATGTAAAAAATGTACATAAGGAACAAAAAGAGTGATGAATGTTTCAAAACGATTTCAGCTTCCTTTGAATCGGGATGAGTCCAAATCATTTTCGTCTTCATCAATTTGTATGTCTGTCTTCTTCTGTATGGCCTTATGTGTAAACAGTGGGTGTTTAAATTCACTTGCAGATTTTGGCTGTATGTCAGAGATTACCAATCGGTGGTACGTGTACCCCTGCGGTACCCGAAGGTAATGTTTTAATGGCGGAAACACAAAAGGGATTAAAATAAAATTTATAGAATTTTTCCCCAACTCCGTGTGCAAATTAAAAGTTACGCTAATCGAAGCCTCCAGGGCAACATTGAAGGTAGCGTACCAAGCACACAGTGCCGAGGCAATAAAATACTTGATACTAATTATGAACGCAGAGCTTGTGGAAAGAATATACTCGTTGTATGCGTGTATGTGAAGATCAAATACCGTAGTAATCTTGACACTTCTCAAGACATGAGAAAATATCTGTCTTCGTTTGAACTTAATTTTATAAAATTCATCGCCATGAAACAAACTCAAGGATCTTATTGAAATTGTCTTCCACTTGAAAAGCAGATTATCACATTCGGTAATTGTAAAGCCAGACATTCACTTCATAGACAATCTGTATATTTTGGAACGCGAGAAGGAGAAAGCTGTAAAAATCTATGGAAATGAGCCAAACGGCTTGCCATGGTATGAATTCCGTCTGGACTGAAATCGGAACGAAAAATCAGATTGACCCTGAAAGAGGCTAGCGAGAAGAACAATAAACAATACCTTGCGTGGATTGAATCCTCGCTACGAGGGTAGCATAAATTAAAATCTGCTGACTAGGGAATATCGAAGAGCGATTGCCAAGCAGCTGTAGAGGGGCAAATAAGATCGCTTCCCCCCACCTTCGTTCAGTGTTAGCGTCCTTTTAAATACAAGTGAATATCGTGCCTGCATTTTTCGATTAAAATGGGTGGGAAAAAACCTGGCTTATGACAAATGGCGTGTCTATACTTCAAGTAAATGGCCGGCTTAAGATTACATCGTGAATTAATACGAAACTTTTTATTTCTCTTTTCATCTGCAGAGAAGCGGGACTAATACTATTGTAAAAGTGGAATAAAATGTAAAATAAAAATAAATCACAGAAATGCCCGAACACCGTTCGGGCGCAACGAAATTGGAACTTCCCTGATTTGCAGAAACGCAACTCGGGAAGGTAATTTTTCTAAACCAATCCATTTATTTCCACGGCTTTTTCACTTTGTTTACTTTGCAATGTTTCTAGTAAATGACTCTAGTAGTCTAATTAACGTTGGATAGAAAAACAAGTGTAAACCAGTATTTGGGTCCTTTTACCTTTGCATTTAAAAATTATCGGAAATCAATAAAATCACTACTTGTAACTGTTTTTAATTTATAAAATCAATTTGAATACAAAATTCCTTAAAAAATGTGCTTATTTTTGGACACAATATGGCAGAAAAAAGAATCTGTTAAGTTAATTCGAATGTTTAACTTTAAAGCTTAACATTGTCAAAAACTTAAAATAATTGTGAAGAGGGGCTGAAAGTAGAGGAATTGAAAAATAGAACGACTAATCAAGGGGATACGAGAGGAAACAAACGTTGGGAACTCCTGCTCTATGTTATCTGCTTGGATTGTTCGATGTCAACGACTTAGTCTTAAACGTTTCGGAAACATAACAATAGTCAAACTGGTCAACACATTCACGCTGAAGAATTATTTTTGATTCATTCATAAAAATTGGATATAAACGTCCTTTGGAAGAACTTAACAACATTTAATTAAGCTATTGTGTTTACGTGAATGCGTTTAGCAACGCTCGGCTCTTCTAAATGAACTTATACACTTGCGAGCAGAATATTTCACGAACATCTTGCAGCGTGTTCGAGGAAATTTCTTTCACTGAGAACAGATCTCGATACTGTGGAATCCTGAGAAATCGAACCTTAGAAATCCGAAATTTCGGATAAAATTCGACAATTTTTTAAAAAAATTTCTGAAAATTTTTTATTAAAAAAGAAAGAAAAATAAGAATTACGAATCAGAAACAAAGATGATATTTATTCCTAACTTAAAAGAAACATTCGAATGGGTTTTTAAGAATGAATAAAGCACCTTACTTAGTAGAAACAAACTCGGGTGTTTTCTTTGTACCCTCAACTTGTTTGAACACGTACCTTGAACTTGTTTCAACTTGTACCGTATGAATCGTCGCGTGCTGTTTCTTTACGTTTTCACAGGGAGCGCAGAGTCAATACCATACTGCATTTGGTATATCAAGAGTATTTCGCCAAATTTCAAGGATACTCCGTATTCCTCGGAATCCCAACGAAGTTCAGTCCCAATTAGTTCGGATTCGCGGGGTTTTATACATAGAAAAGCATTTGGAAGCATCCATCTTCCCTTGTCACAGTCAGTGATCTTTGAAAGAGCTTGAAGTACTTTGACTAGAGGTTAAATCTTCAATTTCTTGCAGGAATAAAAATGGAATGACAGCGGCCATGCACCTAATTTAAGATTTATTGGACTTACGCTTGGATTAATTGAATAGGTATTTTAAACAACACAACTTTAAAAAGAACTGTTATGGAGATATTCATTTCTTTTGTGCATTAAACAATTAATTGCAATGAAATTATTAGACAGTTAGCATCTTCCACTCTGAGTGAGTAACTCTGTGGTATTTTCGTCGAAGAATTTGAAGCGCTGTATAATTCGGGCCGAATGTTGTGTGCATTGTCTCATTTAAGGTTCCACCGTATTTTAGTGTA